>JANSTW010052523.1:0-12398 GCA_027564275.1 Diadocidia ferruginosa
CATACAATGTGCCTATATTAATATCTAATAATTAAATAAATTCGATTTTTGTTGACTCTAAAAAAGAATGGCCCTAGAAATTCATAATATTTCGCATGATGATAAACTTTTAGCAAAGATATGAACCGAAAAAGCTACGTAATGTATAATTTGGTATAAACGTTATAAAGAGGATTCATTTAATTAAATAATATTAAAAAAACATTCCTAAATATTTATTTAAATAGATAATAGTCTATAATAATTCGAAAACAAATTTATTAATAACAAATTAGTATATTTTCTAATTTTACTTCAAATATTTTATACCAAATTTTAGTTGACCGCATTTTGCGATTATCACATAAGACAACCACAAATTGTATTGTAGTAGCGCGCGCGCTCGCTCGATCATATGGTCGCTGTCATAATAAAAGGAAAAAAATTGCTTTTTTCACGCAAAACCGCGATGAAATAATTACGTTATTTTTACATTTTTTTTATTTATTTAAACACGAAATTAAAAATCGAAATTATGAAATAATTTATCGAACTTGTGGCTACACACATTACAGTAATTCAATTCAGGCGCATTTAAATCACAAAGAAGAGCGAATACAATGGGAGTGTCGAAATCAAAGAACCAAAAACCCATCGACTTGCAGACGATGGAGGCCCGTGTTGATCGGATCAAAATCAGTGGACTTCAACGAACGCATGAGGATTACATCCGGAGGGCTGTACAAAATGTATTTAATGCAAAAACATTTCAACAATTGTTGCTTGAGGCAGCCGTTGCCAAGAATAACATCACAGAGTTGGGCATCTTTAAGAATCTGCACATTGCAATCGACGTGAGTCGCAGTGAGGTGGCCACACCAAACGGCTATGAAATTCAATTTACCGGCGTTGAACACTCCAAGATTACGGGCAGTGTTGGCACCGAAATCGGTCACAATGAAGGCGCCCTCATTGCTGAACTGTCTGCGCCGAATATTTTTGGACGAGGCGAGCGAGTTGGTCTGCACGGCAGTTACAGTAACTCAAAGACGACAGATTTAAATTTGAAATTCTCAAAACCATTTTATCACACGGGCTGGGGCGATTTTAAACCGGAAACCTCTTTTAGCCTGTTCAAGAATGCGACGCAATATCCGTGGTCAAAGTATAAGACGCACGACTTTGGAATGTTGTGGGATTTCTCCTTTTTAATGCCCACATTTGTGAGTCACAGTTTACAGTATGAGTTTGCGGTTCGGGACATCGAGGCAATGGAGAAGCAAGTTCCGTTTTACGTACGAGAAAATTTCGGACCACGTCTGGCTTCGGTATTTCGACACATTTGTTCGTTTGACCAAAGAGACAGCACCAGCTTACCCACGCAAGGTCTGTACATTAAAATGACCAACGAAGTGGCCGGTGCTGGTGGTGACATTTCCTACATGAAGAACAACACTCATGGCGAGATTAATGTTCCGCTCTTTGCTGGCATTTCACTGCAGTTCTGCGGTCGAGTCGGCATTCTACAATCCGATGGGTCTACGTCGGTGCCGATTAGCAATCTCTTTGTTCTGGGCGGTCCGCTAAATATACGTGGTTTTCAGACGGGTGGTGCTAGTACACAGAGAGAGGGAACGGCAACTGGTGCCCAGACCTATTGGGCGTCTGGTGTACATTTGTGGTCTCCGTTGCCATTTCATCGTCACTTCGGTATGTTTAGCGACAATTTGCGTTTACATTTCTTTGGCGTTTTGGGCAACGTAGACAATTGGTCACTGGACAATCATCGCAGTTCCGTTGGTGCTGGTCTAGCCTTCAGAATAGGCGATCGAGCCCGCATTGAGCTGAACTATTGCAAACCGATCAGTCGACAAGCAAATGATTTTGTGAACAAAGAAGGATTTCAATTTGGCATCGGTTATGAATTCCTTTAGGACGGCCAGAGTGAACACGCATCAGGCACCTTAATTCAGGGTGTCATCATTTAGAATTTAGTATTTGCCCGTTCCTGCTTAAATAATATACTTAGTATTTTTTCCGTGTTTAAGACGAGAAGACAAATGAATATTTTTTCTAGTAATTTATGTAAAGAATCGAGATCCCGCGCTATTATTTTTTATAATTTGTGTTCAAATTTGTATTTTTTGAAGAAAAAAAAATGTTTCGTTAATTATTAATTTTCGTTCTGAGAGGTGGCGCTGCTTTAAATGCGAATTATTTTTAATTTTAAATAAATGAAAATAAAAATCAGGAAGATGTGAGCTTTAAAATTGAATTTGTTTTATTTGTTTCGAATGTTCAAAACAGCGATTTTCCGAGTTGTTATTATTTTTTTTTTTATTATTTCCAAATGATTTCCACTTGTTTAAATGATTTTCATTTCCTTATTTCCCATTATTTCCGATAATTTTTGTAATCTCGGATTTTTCACTTTAAAATACTTAAATCGCACACTTCAGGGACAAGACAACGCCGCTGAAATCACATGCATAAAAAATATATGTTCGTGTCTATGCTAAATAAACCGCTAAAATTGCGACAAAAAACGAAACAAATACTCCTGTAGTAGACTGGAGCGGATTCTTGAAATTTTGTATGGGAAAGTCTGGTTTTAATTAAATTAAAAAAGGTGTTGAAGCTTGAAGCTATATACTTCAATTTTTGAGCCTATGATAGATATTAATTAAAATTAAAATTAAGTCAATAATTAAAAACTATTTTTCCACATATAACTATACTTAATTTGATTTAAATTTTATAAATTCATCATCTTGTCCTTTACTCCTACATTTATTAATTAGCCTTAATGCATATCTATATCGGCTCACCTTTTTACGTAGCCTACGCACGAGTCTGCGACAATTTGAACATTTTTAAATTCCCTACAACTATCATTTTCATTGAAAACTTATCAAAAAGATCTTTATAGCGATCACCCGATAATTTCTAAAGTATTTTTAGAAGAAGCGCATCATTTTTCCGCTTTAAATGAGCCTACACACGAGCTAGGCTATGACAATGAAAACATTTTTAAAATTTTAAAAAACTTATTTCGGTTAGACCTCCTAGCTCCTACATCCTGCTTGCCTGTTACTTTTAGTAAAAAAAGTTTCTAGCACAAATTCGAAAAACATTCGTATGGCTTCCCGAAAAAAAAATTTGCGAAGAGCTTCGCCCTTGCCAGCTTAATATAGGAAAATTTATTAGCTTTAAGAGCTTGATGCGGCGAAGCTACTCACAATTATTTTTTTCAAGTAAGCCATATAAATGTTTTTTCCTAGTTTTTGAAGCAACAAAATTTTGCGAGGAGCTTCGCCTCCTAATAAGCTTTATCTAAGCTCGTTTGTTTAGCTTCAATATGTAATGTAAGCTTGAGTGGCAAATTTTTTTTTTTAGAAAAAACTTTGCCACTCAAGAAAGAAACCATACAAATGTTTTTAGATTTTTGATAGCAATTTTTACTAAAAATAACAGGCAAGCAGAAGGTAGTAGAAAGTCAAAACCAAACAAGTTTTTTGAAATTTTAAAATGTTCCCGTTGTCGTAGCAGCTCATGTGTAGGCTCATTTTAAACGGAAAAATGGTGCGCATCTTTTAAAAATACTTTCGAAATGATCGATCAATCATCAAAGACCATTTTGATAAGTTTTCAATGAAACACGATATGGAATTTAAAAATGATGCCGTATAACAACGTGTGGTTATGCTTATTTCTAAGGGAAGATCTTTCGACATCTTTTAAAAATACTTTCGCAATGATCTAAAGATCCTCAAAGTATTTTCGCAGAGAACGTGCGTGAGCAAAACATACTGCGCAATCCTTCATAAATACAATAATATGAATTGTATTCTAAAGTTTTATTTGCTAAATTATATACAAATATGAAAGGTGATAGTCGAGTTGTGAAATTTTTTGACCCTACCGAGTCTCGAACCCACAACCTCTTGAATACAAAGCCGTGACGCTATCCACTGCTACATGCTGACTAAAAATCCATATGATACATGGATAATGTATGTAAATAGTTAGGTCAAATGGTGAAATCGCCGAGATCATGTTTTTTTCGTTTTATGATGCCCCTAACACTGGAGACAGTGATTCAGTCGGATGGCTGAATTGTTAACCATCTCTATATATAATTGATATATAGTTGTCGCACCTCAAGGAAATCACTCTTTTGATTGGGTGTTCTCATTCTCTGCCTTTGGTAGACGATGCGTAGGGAGCTTAATCATTCCATTATTCCAGCAGTCGATATTCACTCGCGAGGGCCTACGCATCGGTTGACTGACAACCCAAGACAGTGAATTAAACTGTGTTAAAAGGCCCTATAATATATAATATATACTAAAAATCTCGTTAGAAAAAAAATATGGGGTACGAGGTTTTAAAAAAAAACACCAAAACAAACAAAAAATTATAGAGATTGCTAAGACCATGGATGTATTAACTAATGTATTTATAGGTCTACGGCTAAGACAATTACTTTTTTTAATAAAACAAAGGAAGCGGAATTGAATTTTTAAATTTTTAAAAGTATTATTTGACTCAAATCTAATTTATTATATTCGTGTACTTTTATATTTTTTATATTTATTTTTAAAATTTAAAATTTGATAAATTATGTACTACAAGACATTGCGACGAAATGCTGCCAGAGGAAGTAGTAATAAAGTTATCGGTAAAATACGGCGAAAAAATACGGAAATCAATTTATCGAAATTACCGTTTGAAGTATTAGTGGAAATTTTTGCCAACATTAAGGAGCTTCGTCATAGAAATAGTTTGGCGGCTTCTTGTCGCAAATTACGACAGACACGGTTTGAATATCTGGATCATCTTCAAAACAAGACCCTTTTTCAATATTTTCAAGACCAAAATTGGTATAGCTATTACATATTGAAAGCGATAAAGCAGGCGACATGGGCCTACGTTAAGTATGCCGGCGTCGTTCCATTCACTGAAATGAGTATAAATTATTTGAACAATGATTTGTTTACATTCTCGAAAAAACTACAACGCAGCAGACAATTACTAATGAATTATCTTGAAATGGTGGACAAGAGTTTCGGAAATACCGGCAAAGACATTCGAATGTCTCGTCTGTTGTTTGTGCTATCACTGTTGAGTCTTTTGCGAAATGATCCTACAGGAAGTTATGATCAGACAAACTCAGACTGGTTTACGACCGACTTCAATCGAAGATCTGTAACGTTCACATTTGAACTAACCAATGCATATTTTGGCATAATATGGGGCAGTAATTATCTTGACGAACAGAACAAAAATGTCTTATTGTCAATAATATTTCAAATTTTGGTGACCAAATATTGCAACCAGACGGTCCGAAGTTTTTCTACCTTCGATTACAATAAAGTGTACGTTTTCGGCAAGGACAGCGAAGAAAATGAGTTAAAAATTAAAGCTCACATGACAATAAAATTAACTATTACCGGACACAGAAATATTATACAGCATTTTGTAAATTCCGCAAACAGCAATTCGGATAGATTACCGATAAATAAATTTCGTTCGACATTGTCGATTAAATGCAAAGCAGCACGAAAATTCGGTGGCTTCAAAAATAGTGAAATGAAAATTTGAATTTTTTTAAATGTTTCCGCATTTATTTATTATAATTTATTTAGAGAATTACCGACAAAGTGTCTTTTTACTCTAAACAATTCCATTTCTAGATTGCTTGCTAAAAGACATGCCTATGCCTAAATTCAACTTTACTACCGATGACATGGCATAACGACCAAAGCTCACATGACATATTATAACACTCAAAGACATAACGCCTATAAGCTTTAAAAAGCTTACTTTTTAATTCTAAAACGGAACATAGCCGCTAAACTATACTTTATTGTGGTTCACCGACAATTCCCCGAACTCCCTGAAAAAATTGACCTAAGCACAGCCAATTTTTGAAGAGGAATTTTTGGTCTAATAATACTTAAAAACATTTCTTAGAAAGTAAATTTATAGTTTGTTGTTATATGAAAAATACACAAAATATTTTTTTCGTGAAAACAAACCGTTTTAAATATTTTGCCTGTGCCAAAAAATTAACATTTTAACAAAAAATGTTTATTTCAAAAAATGTAAAAAAACATTTTTTTAAATTTTTTTAATTATATTTTAAAATTAAAAATGTAAAACATTTTTATTTTTATTTTTTCTTAATTTTTTAAAAGATTTGAAATTTAATTTTATTTTTTTGAAATTTTCCATCATTTTTTGGTACAGACAAATTTTTTCGGGGATTTTAATGAATTGTCGTTTCGGGTAATTGTCGGTTATTGTAAACCCATCGTTTTATTTATAATTTTTAGATAGTTAATTTTTAGAAAACGACACAAAAAATAAATAGTTTTCGTGTAATTTAGCGGGCTTGTTAAAGCTTTATGTCTTTGAGTCATGACCAAAGATATAACGCTCACATGCTTATTTCTTAATTTTAAAACCAACTTTACAGCCAACGACACGCTATTCATACACATAAGACCCAACAAATATTGTTTTGTGACGTCATTGGCATAGCTATAGGTTCACTATGCCAATTACGTCAATGTCATGTCATGTCACCTATACTTTGAAAACCCATCACTAAAATCAATAAATTAAAGAAAATATTTTTTGTATCTGCTAAGTCCGTATTCACACCAATGCGACGTGACGTTTTAACATCACGTGATTGAAAATCAAGCGCAGTACATCAATTTAAAACCCATCGCATTGTTTATAATTTTTAGATAAGAAATTTAATCACTTTTTAGCAAAGACATGTATTATATTTTAAAATTAAAAAAGAAGCTTGTGAGCAGTAAATTTGTATAAAAGGAATATTTGGTGACATGACATAACACCCAACAACGTTAACAAGCTTTTTTTCTCATTTTTTTCTAATTCACAAACCCGTTTTAGCAGTCAATATTTAAATATTTTTTAGAAGGTAAATTTAATCTTTTTTAGAAGTTTATCGAAGACACAACAATAAATAAGTTATCGTGTGAATTAAGTACATACAAACTTTAAGCCCCCCCCCCTCCGAAAAGGGACGTTTCCCCAAAATTCAATCTACATTTTTTGTTGTGGGATGACCCTTTATACAAAAAGAACGGTAGGGTCATGTTTGGACGCTGTTCGCTCTCCTGCACTTTCGCCAAATAACTAACTATTTAAAATGAAAAAACTTTAAAATGCTTTATCTTAAAATTTTTGTTTTGCTTAAGTTATTTAATACACTTTGCCTTATGGCTATAATGAAGACGTGTCAAACAAAAAGATCATTATTCATTATTATCAATTTATATTGAAAAAACTAAATTTTTCATAACGATTAATTTATCATTCAAAATCTTAAATATTATTAGCACTATACATGCGTTTTTAATAAAAAATAATAATTGTTTTTAAAGCTTTTAATTTGAATTTTTAATTTTTCAAATTATTTGTTGTAAACATTCCAGAAAAATATTTTATTTAATATATTTGTACATAAACAGCGTACCATTTTCAAGAAAATCTATTGAGAACCATGATTCAAATTGAAAACACATACTTTGAATTGGGAAAATCAAATAAAAAGAATTGTTTGATAATATGTGATCGAGGTGTAATGGATGCTAGTGCATGTAAGTATATGGTTTTACTCATATATTGTAATAAAGTAATAATTTATTTTATTTAAAGATATATCGAAAGCAAAATGGAAAACTTTAATGGATCACAATAATTGGAATCCCGTTGAATTGAGAGACAATCGTTACAATCAAATTGTACACATGGTATCGGCAGCAAATGGCGCCGAAGATTTTTATTCAACCGAAGTATTTTTTTTAGAAAAGATTTGCTGGTTTTATTCATTAAAGATTGTTATTGTTTTTTTAAGGATCATGCGTGCCGTTCGGAAGGTGTAGTTTTGGCACAAGATCTTGATTATAAGGCGGCAGCTGCGTGGGTTGGTCATCCATATTTCGATGTCATTGATAACTCAACTGACTTCGAAACAAAAATGAACCGAATGATTGAATGTGTGTGCCAAAAACTTGGCATCGACACTGGTGATCGTTTATTAAGGACATCACGCAAACTTAAATTTTTAGGTAAACACATAATGTTATTGTTTATTATTTTTTCTACAAATTTTTGTCGGTTAATTGACTTAAAGTTTTTTTTTTGTGGTGCTGTTTGTTAGAAATGTTAAATAATTCACACAAACTGTTCTCGCAGCTTCTGTATATTTAATATTATTAATAAATACAATTACGTGGATTTTTAGATGAGAAAAAAAAAATGTTAAACGAAAGTAAATATTTAATTTTGTTTGACTGTTTGCCAACAATGAAATTATTAGAGTAAAAAAAAATGTTTTAAAGATGTTTGGTTAAACATATATTACATTTAGAGTACAAGTCTCGAAATATTTAGACAAACGAAATATATTTAAATTTTTATTTTTTTATTTAGAGCACGGTGTGGATAAATTTGTTTCATTTTATATAGGGTAGTACCTCAAATATTTTTCTAGTTATATTTATACAGTCTTCACCTAAAATTTTCGAAAAATTGTACGAAAATGAAAATGAATTTGAGTTTGAATGTTCTGATTTTTTACGTACAGTTAGTTTATATTATAAGGAAATAGAGACGAGGATTTTCAAAATGTTTACCGGAAGTGGATACAATATACTTACGCAAAAATATTCTTATGAAAAGTAGTATTCGTATTTTATGAAAAAATTGTTTAAAATAATTCATTTTTATTTTTAAAATATTGACATTTTTCGGCTAACTTTCCCTTTTGATCTAGACATCCAAATACAATCCCAGATTCAGGGACCACTAAAAACTTATCCCCACCAAAATTTGTCCAAATCCGTTTGCTGATAAAAAACTTTCTCTGATGCTCATATTTTTCGTGAAAAGGTCGTATGGGAAAAATCTTTGACCTATAGACTCCAAATGCAATCATAATATTTTTATTTTATATTATTTTTATTTATTTTAAACCTGCAGGATTCAACAACCAACAGGTCAAAGTACAAAAAATACAATAATACTGTGCTGTATTAAAAAATCTCAGGGGAAAAAGCATGCGTCTTTAAATACAAAATAACAAAATTTGTAAATTACAAAAATAATACAAATATAAGTATATAAATAAAAAATCAATTTTTGTAGGGATAACTTAATTAATACTCGGCATTGTTAATAACCAGTTTCTCAAAATGTTGACGGCCACAATCGAAGTCGAATTCACGAAACATGTCAGCTATATTACATGAAATTTCGGTTTGAATAAATAGTTAGGTAGACCTACAAATTACTAAAAACTGATCCCCTCCAAATTTTGCCCATATACGTCCACTGGTGTAAAACTTTCTTGTATCGGATATTTTGAAGACAGACGCACGAACATTGTTTTTTAATTTGTTTTTTTGAAATTATTTATGAAAATTTCAAACTTACCCAGCTTAGCGGTCTTAATTTTAAATAAAAAACAGCCAAATTAGTCTGTTTATTGTATTTATTGACGTTTCGTCTAATATATAGAAATCATCAGATCTGGAATTAATTTATAAAACTTATGTACGCACTCATGCGTTAAAAATATATAAATTTTGTACTTACAATTGATACAAGAATTAAAAACTAATATCACATTTAAAAATCAACGCGGGTACAAACGAATGTCCGAAGTTGTATTAATTGTAAGTACAAAATTGATTAATTTTTAATTCATGAATGCGTACATAAGTTTATAACGTTTTATAAATTAATTCTAGACCTGATGATTTCTATATACTTATTAGACGAAACGTCAATAAATACATTAAACAGAATAATTTTGACTGTCTTTTATTTAAAATTATGACCGCTAAGCTGGATAAGTTTGGAATTTTTCCAAAAATAGTTACATATTTAATATTTATACTTTGATTAATATTAGGACTTTTTTATAAATTTATTATAATTTCAGTTCAATCAACCGGTTTGCGGGACGAAGATTTTCCAGAATTTCAAGATTTCGAAGTTGTGCATCATTATCTACAATCTGCAGGACCTAAGGTACAGGCAAGATTACGAAAACGTGGTCAAAACAATCACTGGACCTACATTCATACAATTCGTAGACCGAATGTACATAGCCAATCGGTTGAGGTGAAAACACAATTGACTCACAGAGATTACATGAATTTACTTGCTCAGAGTGACGATGCCCACTTTACAATATACAAAAAACGGAGGTGCTTCTTAGTAAACAACCAATACTTCCAACTAGACATCTATAAAGAACCAAGTCATCCAAGGTTTGTGATTAGAGTTTGAATAATTTTGCATTTTTAATTATTTAATTTTCTCTCTTTAGATGCATAGGTTTAATGTTTTTGGAAACATACTCATCATTAGAGGGACAACAATTAATAAATTGTTTACCATCCTTTTTAAATATTGTCAAACAAGTTACCGGCGATCCCTCATACTCAATGTTTAATTTATCATTGAAAGAAGACTGGGGTAAAACCAGTAAATTTTGTGATTATAACAATACCACCCAGCAAAATGGTAGACTGCTTGCAAATTTAATATTTTTTATTTTAATATTTGTTTTATATTCCTTTCAGACCAAATAGACGACATACCAGCAATAACAATGAACGGTTGCTCCAATAACAACAAAAGAATTCTAAATGGAAAAGCTTGAATATTGCCCTCCTCCTCCTCCTCCTCCAAACCTCTATACTGAGCAAACTATTTAAAAAAAGATCATTTAATTTAATTTTTTTTTATTTTACCAAAAACAGCAAAACGCAAATCTTGTTAAAATCCACTTAAAATCTTAATTGGTAAACAGAATCAACTAAAATTTGGGTATAAGAAAACTTAAAGCTACTCTCCGATATTGTGCGGTAAAAGTATATAAAGCTATTTTAAAACTTTTGTTTTATCTTTGACTGATCAAATATATAAATAACGATCCTTTTTTATGGTTGTTTTTTATTTTGCTATTGAAAAAAATATTTTTATTTGAAATTTTTTTTTATAAAATAAATATACTTAGAACTTGGTCGTTGTATTTGACAAAGAACTTATATATATCACAGTTGACCGAAAAGATAAATCAAATATATTATAGTTTTGTTTTTTTCGACCCCAGTGAAAATCATCTGAACTGAATAAATTAAATCAAACCCATTCTTATCATATTTTATATACCTACCTATTTTTAAAAGATGACTTTTTAGAAAAATTTTGCGATTTTTAAGAACTTGCGCTCTTGTATAAAGAAAGAATAATGTAAAACAAATATTTTATAGGCATTTTTATGCCATATTTTTGGATGTGTACTTAATAGTCAAATCAATATTAATATTATATAAATATAATAAAAGCCAAAAATTATATTCAAATTTCACAATATTTAAAAGCATTAAATACAAAATAATCATATTATGTTTATATATTTTTATATGTTACTAGGGCAAAGGTACTAGTGATTGGTACTTGTTCCAATTATTGACACCCTCGGTAAAAATAATAATGCCGCACTTTAAAAAAAAATATTTACGGTTTTTATATCATGATGATAACAATATAAAAGACGTAACATTTTTTTAAAAGTGGAATTTTTATTTTTTCTATTTAAATGCAGAAAGTGCCAATCATTGGAACAGTGGTGTTAATCACTGTTACATTTGCCTAATATAGTCTTTTAATATTGTTGTATAAAACCAAACTATTGTGTACTTAGATTCAGTTGTATTAAACAAAAAAAAAACTATAATTTAAAAGACCCAAAATTCTATTTTATATTATATATAAGTATTAGCTTTGCTAGTTTGTTACATTGTTGCATTTGTCGCTGCGGCTTTTTAAATATTGTGAAACCTTTTCAAAACTTAAACAAGAAATTTTAATTATAAATATTATGTATAGAAAAACAAAAATAAATAAAATTGTAGATAAATTTAAATATAATAAAAACAACAACCAAATTTAAATGTCAGAACACTTACATATATATTTTAATGTGAAATTATTATTTTTCAGATTCAAAATGGATGTGACTCTTTCGGTTTGTGATAAAAACATTTTTCCTCCTTAACTATTGACATATTTGAAACAATAGCCTATAGTTAAAATCCACTAAAATATAAAAAAGAGTTCATGAACTACAAAATTCACATCGGAGCCACCCTTTATCCCGTTTTCCAAAATCCATTTGACCAAAATTCTCTTTTTTTTGTAAATCCCGTTTTTATTATTATTATTTATTGAAAAATGTACATAAGACGATGAGTCTTTTAAATAGTACAAATATATACATAGAAATAATTACAATTTAATCAATATAACTTAAGCTAGAAAAAACCAAGATAAATGAAACAAAAATTTTATATAAGACTAGA
>JANSTW010052534.1:0-12398 GCA_027564275.1 Diadocidia ferruginosa
AATCATAAAATAATATATAATATAAAATGTTATAATATTATAATACCTAATTAAAAAGAAAATATAATAAATAACGATTTTTACTCATAAGGAAGTTTAACGGTTAGTTAAAAATTTGAATGTTAAAACGTAACGTACTTCTTTTCTTGTACATCAAACAAGCGGCGGCAGCTTGCATTTCCTTTGTTTTTATTTCGCGCTATTTTTTGAGGTTATGTGGCGCGAAATTAGGTCAATTGTCCGTGTTATGTTTTATGTGATTTGTGAAAGTGTCGTAGTCGCAACAAATAAAGAAAAACTAATTAAAAATCCTTTAAAATGTTTCCAAATTGTGAAAGTATCGATTAGCAATAAATCAAATAACTCAAAATAATCTGCCGTAAAGTTAAAATGTAAGTTTTTCAATTATTTATTATTTAATGATGAAAAAATGTCTTGCAAAATGTACCTAACAAACAAGAAAATTATAAACTTGTGAAGCTTGCAAATTTAGAAATTATTTAATAATAAGTAGATTTTGGGCATTATTAACCAATAATTAGGCGAGTAATTACGATTTCTAGATAATTTAATAATTAAATAATAATTTTTACATACAATTTTTACACTATAGACACATAACCTAAAAATTAGATGAAAACAAAACCAAAATATTGTAACTCGCTCCGAAAGATTTTATTTCTTATAATAATAATTAGGATAATGTTTATTTACACGTTGATTCTGATGAAATAACAGTATTATTAAGAGTACTTTTCCCGATCTCCCTCTTTTTCCGTCGATCTGTCCATTTTAGGAGAGGGACTGGTTGAAATACCTAAATGAACCCAACGCACAATGTAAGAATGCTTGGGATCAAATAAAAAAGTCACCCTGAAACTATCACTTCGAAAATAATCGATATTTGTAAATAGCTGGTTATAAACTTGTGTCTGTATAAAGGACGAAGCGACAGCGCAAAAGAAGTTCCTTTTAAATTTATCGTGCAAGTAAGAATTTTTTTTCTTGATTTGTAAGATAATTTCAAGTTATTTCCATTTTTTGAATAATTTTTTAATTTAATTTCAAATAACTTTCAAGGATTTTTTAAGATTTTCATAGATTTTCAATGGTTTTTAATAATATCCAATAAATTCGAATTTTTTGAAATAATTTGCAATGTTTTCCCAAATAATTCCGAATAGTTTAAAATTATTTCTAATAATTTCCAAAACTTTCCAATAAATTTCCAATGATTTGCAATGCGTTTCAATTAATTACCAAGAGTTTGAAATTGTTTGTAATATTTTTTAAAGATTTTCATTGATATCCAATGATTTCCAATAATTTCCAATAATTTCCAATGATTTCCAATAATTTGCAATGATTTCCAATAATTTCCAATAATTTCCAATGGTTTTCAATAATTTCCAATAATTTCCAATAATTTCCAATAATTTCCATTGATTTCCAATAATTTCCAATAATTTCCAATAATTTCCAATAATTTCCAATGATTTCCAATAATTTCCAATAATTTCCAATAATTTCCAATAATTTCCAATGCATTCCAATAATTTACATAATTTCCAATATATTTCAATAATTTCCAAAGATTTTTTTTTTCTTCCAATCATTAATTGTAATTACCTATTTAATTTGACCTATTTTTACGTCGTTTATTTTTTTCTCATTGATCTTGATTGTAAGACTAACTAATATATAACATAAGGCTTATATTTTATTATTGCTAAAACTCTTTAAGCATTTCCAAACTTCATACGAACAATATTTTCTTTCAATTTTTAGATTTTCTCTAATTTTTCCATCCACATCTGTAGTTCTATCTCAGTATAAATATGCCTCGATGTGGAATGTGGTAAATTAGTGCCACGAGATTTAGGTGAAAAATGAAAATAAATAGATTTTTGTTTAAGGATCGAATGAAAATTGTAATTTGTTTTGAGTGAGGTGTTTAATGGATACAGACAAGATTATGATTTACAAAGTGTTGGGTGAGTAGACAATTTCATTGAACATCAAAAAATCAAAAATGTATATTGGAAGAAATTTTTAATTTTTATTTTTTAAATAATTTTAGTTTACGGCATAATTATGTCAATAGCTGAATTAACGTTTCGTTTTATTAAAAATCCGATCGGCTCGCCAGTATTTGATGCATTTTTCCACAAAAACGAACCAACATTTAATCAACTATGCAATTTCCTAAAATTTATTTACAATTTTAATTGTGAATCAATAATATTTATGTCATTTTGTTGTCTAACTGGTGCAATCTGCTATCAATTCGATGACGCGTTTAGAGAAATGCTGTGCACTGTGGATACGGTCTGTCTATATTTCACCTACATTGTGTGTCGTTTTTTAAATTTGGTAAGTTTTGGTTTATTTTAAAATTTGCCGATAAACAAATTCCATTTTAAATATTGTTAATTTTAAAAGCAGAAAAATGTCCGACAACAAGAGTCCGAATTTATACAGACAAGTAATGGACTGGATTATGGTAGCGGTATGGCAAATAGTTTTTTCTACGGTTATTTGAAGTTAGTTGTACCGTCGACTGGAGAAAATTACTCTAAAGGTATTATCAAAAGCATATCATTTGTCCAATAAATTTTTTTATTTTGTTTTTCACTAGATATACAAGAGCGAATGCATGACTATGAGGATCACCATGATGTTAAATTTCCCATCAAGAAACTGTTCATATTGTTACCGAAATCCATGAATATTCCCAATAAATTTCATCAATGTAGCAAAATTTTAGATTATGCCGATGTAAGAGCTTATTGAAAACAAATAATTTAAAATCCATTATTCTGATTCGATTGTTTTTTATTTTAAACATCAATTTATTCTTTCTTTAAAATTTTAATAAGCTAATTTTGAGTCATTTATCAGAGTAAAAAAACCTCAAAATTATCGTATTCTCCTTTATTCAGAAGAATTTTTTTTGTAAATCAAATATTTCTTGCAGAAACTAGGCGAAGTACAATTTAATCGGGCTGGCTGCATATCTCGTTCGTATCAATGCAGCGTCTATAAGATTAAGCGAGAACAAGTGTGGTATGTGGCTGCCGAGGGTGCCACACCGCTAAAAACGTACTACGAAGCAATGCAACATTCGGCCAAACTACGTGAATATTGTGCGGCGATTGTGCGGTCGTTTGAAAAAACCCTCAAACAACTCATTTGGGACGACATCAATTTTCGCGAAATATGTGAAATAATTAGTTACGATGGTATGTGTGGATGGAACCATTTTTTTGTTTAAAAATATTTAAAATCTTCCCTTTTTTTCGTTCAGATTTAGATGCAAAAGGACAACGCGTTGACATCGGTGTGATAATTGAAAATAGAATTATCGAATTACTTAAGCTTTAATTTTTAATTTATTTTATGAATTGCCTGCCAAATAATATTTATTAAAATTGTAATGAATTTTTATAATATTGAATTAAACATTTGTACAAAAATAGGTTGTAAATACATAATATTATTGTGTTAATCGAAAACTTGGTGATTTTAATTAATTTGCGTAATCGATTTAGATATTTTTGTGGAAAATTCAAGATGGCAATGTTAAGAGTAGGGATAAATTTATGTAAATTTCTGGACTATAAATAATATCGTTTTAATTGAATAAAAAACACTATAATTCTAGACCAGATACTGTTCGTACTTAATTATGCAGAAAGCTATGGACTTTAAAAAAATAAAAATTAACTTTTGGCAGAAATAATTGCCGCCGTAAAAATTTTGTAACCTCTTCTTTCTTTCTTTTCGTAAAGTATTAGATTAGATTCTGAAAAGACATTCCGTAAAGGCAGTCATGCACTATTAACAAATCATGTTTTGCCTTAACACCACAAAAGCTACCACTAAATCTTTTTTTATATAAAATAAAAGAAAAGGTTATAAGTAGCGATCCTCATCATTACTTTTTGTTTTAAATTTTTCATTCTAATTTAAATAATTATTTTAAACTTTTAAATTGCCCATTTTTGATAACAGAAAAGAATAAGTATAGATGTCATTTTATAGGGAATCGCTATAAGAGTCTATAAAAGATCCAATCTGTATCTATCAAAAGAAGCATTATCAATATCTTTACGTGGTTCTAAGATTTTATATTTGTTAAATACTTCTTTTTGTGGTGCGTTTTCGCACCCGGGGTTAAAAATGGTTTAAGAAGATAGTTTAAAGGTTCCTTCTTGTACCCACGAACCACTTCAGATAAAAGTTCGGAAGCTGATTTAATCAAGGAAAGATTGCAGGATTTGTATCATATTATTATTAAATGTTTTTTGAAATTAATTTAATTCTTGTATTTTTTATGGCATAGAACCTACGTTAAGGGACGTGATATATTTAAAATTTTTGATAATTTATTTAAAATTTCCAAACAATCAAATAGACCAAATAGCAAGCTAATAAAAAAATGGTCAAAATATTTATTTGTGCAAGTGCACATGACACAACTCTAAACTAGATATATCTTCTACAATTACTTTTAGCAATTGTTTATAGAATATTAAAGAGTGATAAAAGTATATTCCATACTCGCGTATATATTTTTTTTTAAATATTTTGATAAAAATGGTTAAGTGTTTCAGAGTTTAGATTTATACATTATGTACGTGAACATTTTTCTATGTAACAAAAAATATGGTATCGTCGCATTCAGACACAATATTTTGCATATTTTATAAATGTTATTTTTTTGATATTCTTCGTTGTCGTTATTTAAGAGTTCTTTGTTACTTTTTATGAATAAAATAATAAAAGATGAATAAAAACGAAAAAAAAACAACAAACCACTGACAAAATGAAGCAGAAAAAGAAGTTTGCTGCGCGCGATATGCATCATTGCATTTTTATGCTATAAAAATAATCAAAATCATTTTGTAAAGTATGTATGCGACGAGTATGATACTTAGTTTTATTGTCAATTGAAGGATTTTATTTCTTTCGATTTTTATTTTTATTCTTTACTTCGTATATATTTATTATTATCTCTATATATGAATAAAGTTAGATTGGTTGTTTCGTTTTGGTATATTGTCGCAAGCGATATAATATTTTGTCAAGGACGAATAAAGGACTTTTTAAAAAATAAATACAAGAAGCTTTAAGTTTCATGTTTCAAAAAGTTTTCTATTTTTATATAATGTATGAATTATATTATACGAATACGAATTTAAATATAACGAAAAATATCCTACATTGATACATTTCACAATAATTCAATTATAGGTTTCTCCTTTTAAATATCTTATACTTTATTTAAATAAATTAAATTATCTGAAAAAAATATTCTTAAACTATAGAATGAGCTATTCCCTTTTCTGACTGCACCTAAACTATTGGGTCGAAATCGATGAAATTTCATACAGAGGCTATTTATTGGGTTAAACTTTGGTGTGCAAAAGAAGTAACCAAAACCATGGCGGGTTAAGCCAGGAAGAGACTGGTTCGTTTCGCACCACTGGGCGTTAAGGGTATACGAAATTTAACATTTCTGAAAAATAAAAAAAAATCTTCATAATTTTCACTCTAGTAGACATATTCGACAAATTTTGGTAAAGGGTGAGTTTTTAGTGGTTTAAGACCCCGGGATTGCATTTGGGGTCTCTATAGGTCAAAAAGAAAAGGAAACTCTCATACAATTTTATGATCTAAATGACCAAAAAAATAAGCATATTATATGAAGATAGTTTTTCTACAGTTGACAAATTCGGCTAAATTTTGGTTGGAGTGAAATCGTAGTATTTCTATACTCTAGAATTATGATTAGGGTACGTCTCTACGTCAAAGGAGAAGCAATGCAATTTTTTATATGGCTGCAAAATACGGTTCCAGAACAGGTGCTTCCATATAACATTATTTTTAAAACCGAACAAGTTAGGTGGTTCTTTTTTAGTATACATGATCGAGTGAAGTTATTTTACTGAATAGTAGTTTGCATCCTGAGCAGTATACTCTCCTATAAGATTAATATTAACCTATCATCTCAGAAAGTTTTTGATCAAGTGCTTTTATTAGATTATTTCCAAAAATTATTTATGATCGTGAAAAGATTTTTCCTAATAATAGAGTGGTTTCTGACTAGGTGTCAGTCAAGTTATGTTTGTTAATATTACAATGAAATCCATAATGAACGAAGTAATTTTCACAATCTTTCTATCTATCGATAAAAGGGCTAAAGCATTTAGTCGTTCTTGGTCGATTGGCAAAAATGTTTTTATTCGTTTTAACGTAATAAAACACCTTTCAGACTCTATACGGATGCTATAGGCATCACTAAAAATGTTTCCAACAATTTCTTACGTTGATTATTAAAAAATGTCACATACAACTTTGCTGATATGCCGGTCGTTGAAATTTTTTGTAATATTGACTATAACATATCACATGAAAAAAAAATCGCTTAACAAATTTAAAAGTTAAATAAATTTCTGACTTTTAAATAAATTTTCTTATTCAGTGGCTCCACGAATAGGTATATTTTAAAAATTGCTATTGGTTATAATTTTATCAAAAACTTGGATTAAAATTAGCTTAATCATATGCAGTTCGAACCGCACGAGAATGAAAATTCCATCTTGTCTATTATATTAGAAGGAAAAAAACATTTGTAAGGTGTTAAAACATAGAAATAAAAATTGAAGTGCTCAGTGTAAAGCATTACAAAGATATTTTTCTCTCAAAAATTCATTCATAGGACCGATCGCACTTGGACCTTATTCCCCATCGGACCTATAGGTATAGCCGCCGCTGTATAGGTATATATTATATTATATAGTATTCTTTCCATTAACCTTGCAGTACATCACAATGTACCATATTTGTTTTATAATTATATATAGTTCTAAAAAAATGTCTGTATGTGTTTATATGAAAAATAAATTTTATATTTATATGCACATATGGGCGCCTCTATTTAGTTATTTACTATAAGAGAGTTTGAGATACACAAATATTGTACACACATGATATGGAAAGAAAAGACAGTTTATAATAATATGTATACTTTTCCTTTATTTTAGGGCATAATAAAAAGAAAAATCATAAAGTAAATATAGGGACAAAGAAAAAAAGTGTTTTTGTTGAGCTGTGTAATTAACCCTCTGATAGTTGGGAAAAATTGCCGGTCAGACCGAGAGTTAATCTCTGTAAGATACTGACTTAGGTATAAGACAAGTCTCTAAGCAAAAATTGTATTTAATACAATTAAAAAAAAACTTCTAAATTCTTTTAATATTTTATTGTTGAAGAAAAAGAACCACATTATATATATATATACTTTATAATAATATATGACTAAAAAAGGTTGTTTTTTTCATTTTTATATCACGAATATTGCATTTATAAATAATTTTTGTTTTTCTTTATTTTATCTTATCGAAAAATTTCGATTAAGCGGGAAAAATGTTTTCATATTTTTACTCTAAATATATAATTTTCTTTTTTTTATAATTTGCTTAAAACCCTGATCCAAAAAAATACAGGCATTTTAAATTTTATTGTTTTTCTTTTATAGTTAATAAATGTTTTTCAATTTTTATTTGTTATACTAAATAATATGAGAACGACTTTAATATTTTATTTTCTATATATATATGAGCCGTTTAGTTTGACAGTGGCGTAAGTTAAAATTTCAAATTAACATAAAATGTTTGTTATATTGTTACGCCGAATATTATGCAAACCGTTTCATATATTTTATTTAAAATTAGTTTTGAAAGTATTTAATATATATATATACGTTTGTGACTTACACCACTTTCAAAGTAAAAAGTCTTATAAAATTTAAGTTAACACTGAATTCATATTTTTACGATTATATTTTTCCTTTTATGTATATTGAGAATAAATTAAATAAGTGGAGAGTATTACATGTTGCAATATTGCATGCATTTTGTAAATAGGTTTAAATCGTTAATTGTTATATTCTTATTCTTTATATATCAAGACGTTAAACATCTAATATAATATTATATATAGGTGTTATTATATAAAATGTTTTTTTTTTAGTTTTCCAGATAGACATTTTTTTAATGAAATTATTTAAAATCAATTCTAAAAAATAATTAAATTTTTGTTTTATTTAAAGATATATTTAAATTTATTATTGGGTTGTTATTACGCAAAATATAAATAATAACAATCACTGCGCGGTCAACAAAATTAATTATTTTTTAACTTTCTGCTGGTTAATGCAACCTGTTTTAGAATTTTTAAAAACTAGAGTTGTTAGAATAATATAGTCGTAATCGCAGCCCTCTTAATTTAACCAAAAATGATTAACAAAAAGTCTGGATTTTTTTTTGCCCAGTGTAATATATAAAAATGATATTTTTATTGCAACAAAAAATGTGTGGCGATTATATTAATATAGAATTAATTTTTAGAAAGGATGTGTGAAATGTCAATCTGTATTATATATATAAGTATATACTGCTACTTAAAAAGGAGCTCAAATTGAAAATAAATTAAAATTAAATAAGGTTAATACAGATATATTATAATTTTTTTTTAAACCCAAACTAAAAAAAATATTTTTTTTTATATATTTACGGTTTATTAAAGTGTACAGCAATTAGAAACGAGAATAATTAGCCTTTTTTGTTTATAGTATACAAATTACAATACATATTATATACATTTCAACATTTAAAATGTATTTTAATCTTTTGATTCAGATAAATATATTATTTTTTTTAAATTCGTTACAACATGCGGACTAAGACACGATAAATCTATTCGTTTTATAATTTCCATTTTCCATTTTAAAATATTTATGCTTAGTTAATGTTTTATAACATAATATTTAAAGTTAATATACAAACCAATGTATATTATATAGATGGTATTGGTATATATTCAATATAGTTAAGTTTATTTTTAACTTTGCGGTAATTTCGTTATTATATATATATAGAAGACAAAAAGAAAATTATTATAATTTCAAAAATATAAAGATAATTTAAAAAAAATTACAATTTTTTTTTATATAAACTCACTTAATTAAATAATTAATTAAATTGAAGTTTTAAAATTATATGGATACTTAGTAAAAATTATTTTTAATTATAAGAAATCTTGATATGTCTTAGTGCTCATTTTATGTTTATGAATATCATATCTATATATATATGTATATAGAAAAAAAATGTTGAAAAAAAAAATATTTTTGCATTAAAATTATTATTAAATGGAATTAAAATAATTAATTAGATTATACCCTATATATAATAATAATGAGCAATTCTCTTTAAAATGTGATTGGTATTTTGGTTTAATGTTTTTGGTTATATTAATATATTTTGCTAAGAACAACAACGACACAATTACACTTTACGTAGATTTTGTTTCATCATCAATTTTTAAACTAATTTTAATAATATTATATATGTTGTATATAGGTAATATGTATAATAAAAAGGCGAAAAACATGGCTATATGAAAAATATTATTCTCATATTTTTATTATACTATTTGAATTAACTTTTTTTTTCTTTTCTTTTTTATATTATTTAAAAAATGTATTTTAAACAAATACTTTTTCTTGCATTTAAGAAACAAATATTTTTCAAATATTTAAATTTTCGTGTATATATAGTAATTATGTAAATTTATTTTGATAAATATTTTAATAATGATGATATATATATAAATAATAAATATATATTATATATAATTATTTATATATATGTGTATATATTTTTTAATATATTTGTACTACAACTGACTATATGAGGAAATTTTAAGACTAATTATTATCTTGTGTATTTTTTTTAATAAATGTATAATTATTTTTTTGAATTATGCCTGCAGCCATTCCCTCAACTTTTGCTACTATTTATGCCTTGTGCAACTACTTATATTTGAAGATACTATATTGTTTAGATTTTTAAAACAATTTGAAAAAAAAAAACTAAACAAATTGATGTCCGCTTACCTCTCAGGATATTATTGTATATGAAAAGAAGAAGACAATATCATAATATTGTAAAAACATATCCATGCAATGGATGTGATTTTTTAGATACGCATAAACAAAATGAAAATATTAGTACGTATAGAAAACTATTTAAGTATCTTTTAACGACATTTGATTGCTGTGAAACAACAATTTTTTATAAATCAAAATTGCACAACATAAAAGCAACACAATACTCTATTCTCACAGTCATAAGCTCTAAATTTTCTTTTCTTTTATATAATAAATACAAATAAAAAAAAGTTTAAAATTATAATTTGTAGGTGTCATCATATAACTATAAAGAATATAATAAACATAATTTTAAAAAATAGTTTTGTTCATATATGAGTGTATATAATTAATAAATATTTTTTTTTTATTCACAACCATATGAATGGTCTATAACATCATACTGATTGCTTAAATTTAATTATTTATTCATAATTTTTAATATTCGTGCAATATTTTTAGATAATTTTAAAAGCACAATAATTGAATAGAATATTTTTAAGAGCTTTTTTGTTTAAATAAAATTATTATATAGATGTTGTTATATAGTTTTAAAAAATTGTTCGTAATTTTTTTTTTATAAAATTCATCGTGAAAATATTTTTTTATTGCTTATTGGTTATGTATAATCTATATATACATATTACATTATATATATTATATTATTATTAGTGTTGTAGATATTTTATTATTCATTATTTTTATAAGAGGAAGAAGAGTTCTTTTTAAAAAATTTAACTATTCGTATAGAACCATTATTTTGTTTACTTGTTTAAAAACTATAATTTTTAATTTTTAAATGGAAAAAAACGAATGTTTTTGCCAAAATATATAATATAGAGAAAAATATTCACTAATTATTTTTTAATAAATATTATATATGCAAACGTTTATCGAAACCAATTTTGTATATTTATAAAAATTCTGTTTGAATTTTTCCGCTATATAATCGGTTTAATTCTATAAGTTATATAACATTTTAGTTAGAGATGTTTAAATAAGATTTTCCTAATAAAATACAAAATTATTTCGAACATTATTTCTTGCCTGGCGCTGATCTGAAGAATAGTTGACATTGTTTTTGGATTTTTTTAATTGTTATTGTTGTTTTTACCATATATTCTCTATATCTTCTGAACCTACGGATCATCCGATTCAAAGAAACGACAAAATCTCATCAGCTTATAATGAGCTATATTGTAAATATGAATTGGGTACCCGATTGTGGTAAATGCAACCACTTTTTTGCAGAATATTTGCATTTCCAATGCAGGTGATTGAATCAAATTTGACGTCGATTTTCGAAAAACGATCGAAAATCCAAGAACAAAAGCTACTATAATTTGTTGATAATAATTTTAAAGATACTTCCAAAGAATAAAAAAATCAAACATTGCCCCTGTGAGAATTAGTTCCACCTTTCATCATTTTTTTCCTATATATATATCCTCTACTGTTTGTTAGCTTTCGATTATTTTATAGCACTTTGAGAATTTAACATTTTTTTAAGGAATTGCATGCGATTTTGATTTATCATCGAATCATCAAATGGGAGGCGCTTAAGATGCTTATATAAAGGGGCCAAAATTAATTTCAGCAGTCAATATGGTTTAGCTTTGCAACAAATCAAGTTGTACAAGACAAAATGCAGATGTGTTTTTTAAACTAAAATCTTTTAAAAAAAAGTTATTATAATATATAGTTATATCTTTAATATTTAATTCCAAATTTTCTTTTTGGAAAAATAAAAACGAAGTATTTTTATTTCCAATAAAATCTTTTTATTATATATTTACCGTTTCGTCCAGTATTATGGACATCATCGGAAATACTCAGGAATAATTTAACGTTACAAAACGTATGTACGCACTAAGAAAAAACATATGATAATAATAATTGAAGAAATTTCGACCCTTTATTTTAAATAATGATTGTTGAAAAATTATTAAAATTATCAATTTAGATAATGTTTTGCAGTTAATAGAAATTTAAAAAAATTATTTCTATATACAAAACATTATCTAAATTGATAACTTTGATAATTTTTCAACAATCATAATACCTAGGTATAACTATATACATATTTTTTTTGTACAAATTATTTTTGCACATTACAAAAACAACATTTCAGATTCTAATTTGGACATTTTTGTAACGAATACCGAATACCGATAATTTTTTTTGTAAACAAAATGCAATTAGTATATTTAATATAATGGGTCCTGGGCGCACGCATATATCGTTTATTCGTCTCCATTCAAATAAATTATTTTTAATAATTTTCGCACCGTACCTGATCAATAAATTGGGCTATATTTAACTATTTTATATCATCATCATCATCGTGTCCTTTACTCCAAAGCGTGGGAGCATAGGGACCATTTTACCCTTTTTTCTATCT
>JANSTW010052545.1:0-12398 GCA_027564275.1 Diadocidia ferruginosa
CATATTATTATTAATTATCATTTCTTGGTATAATTCGCTGCAGCTAAATAAAGCTCAGGAATACACCTATTTTGGATAAATGTCTATGTGGCACTATCTGGAGGGTGTTATCCAACTCCACTGACGAAAGGTTAGCATTGAAATAGTGCAGGCCTTGTCGGTATGAGTAAAAAACGTCAACTTTTTTGAAGGTTGCCATATGTTTTTTTGGTGTTTGTTGTTTTTACTTAGCGATCCGATAACCAATTTCTATCATATACATGCCTAGTCCATATTATTATAGATATCTTTTAACGTAGCTCGATATCTATTATTTATAACACCAGATAAAATATGTTGTGCAAGAATATTGCATTAAAAAAAATAGTTTTAGACTAGGAGAACGCTACTGAAATTGTTTTGCATTGTGCTCTACTATATATACATTTGTATATAAACATTAAACACATATGAATTATATCTCAAATCTAAACCATTTATATCAAGAATAAAATATTTTTTTATATAAACGATATAATATTCTACATAAAGTACATACACACAAAATTTCAAATTAAATTTAAAAATATTTAAATAATCTTTCGGATATAAATTACGCATAGGTATTTCATCGCTCCTTAGACAAGTATGATAACATGAGTTCTATATACATTACGAGCGAATTAGTATTAAATTGTAAACATGCTGTAAACAATCAATAACTCATGCAATAATATATGAATATGGCAAAGTTATAAACTTTATAATTTTAGAAGTGAAATAGCTTTCCTGAAAAATTACCAAAACAGTTATCATACTTGACATTGTAACCACTGATAGATACTTTCAATAAAATCTACTGCAAAATCCATTTAATTTGCTAATTCCATTAATGTGAATAACTTAAACAGAAATTTGTAATAATTCATAATGCGATAATATGTACAAAATGAACACAAAAAACAGAATAAACCAGACGTATATAGCTCGTGTAAAACACAAAAGAATTTTCTACATAAATTATAATTTATTTTTAATTTGCTTAATTAAATGATAATAACGATAATAATAATAATAATAATCAATATTTTTAACTGACGAAAATATCTGCATACAAAATTTTGCAACAGTTTTCGTTCTCTTGCGATATATAGGCTGTGATCATGCGCGTACTTTTAACACTGCCAAAATATCCTTGTTTACGGCCATATATTATATCCTATATCGCCTGGAAAATTTACACTATTCGAGTATTTATTTTATTGTTAAACAAAAAATACTCATTTTCTGTATTTTGTGCCTGTGTATAATTTTGAGGCTCAACTTACACTATTTAAATATTTTGATACAAAACCCAATGTTATGCAATATCATCGACGTTACATCATTTTTCATTTATGCTACCGTCGCGTCGCATCGCAGCAAAATGTAGGTATACCTTCAAACAAAATACTTTAACCTAAAAGCAAACAACAACAACAGCCACAACGTATATTTCTAGTCTGGAAATTTTCAATTTTCAATTCAACCGCAAATTTATTCAATTTTATTAAATGGCTTTTTATATATTTTCATAAAACTGCCATTATATAAACAAAATAAATGTTTAAAAAACTTTTTTCCAAATATATAGGTAGGTTCTATATTTGAACTGTGTACCTTATAGAGCTGGCTCAGTAGGAAGTAAGGCTATATGTTATAGTATACTAGTATGCGGTTTTATATAGTATATAGTTAGAAATGATAAAAAGGTAACAATAATTGAGTTTCATTTTAGATTTTCGTTATTTTGCTTATATAATGTGGGTATTGTACAATATAATATAACCTACATCAAACTATACAGTTGACTCTAACAGAGAAACAGGATAAAAACAAATTTAAAAATTCTATTTCATTTTATAACTGCCTCAATTTATGGGCTTTTCAATTTCAAATATTATTACTCGTCATATAGGAAGCTATTATATTATAGTTTATAGAGATTTTAGAATATCTGTACACAAAATTTAAAGCTACAAAATATTTTATTTTTCATATATACATGATACCGAGTGTATATAAAGAAAAATATTCTGACCTATCCTATTTAGGTTTGTTTATTGAACTTTGTCAGGACTATGGGCACTATAATGTATTATTTAAAATTTAGGAACAGGCTAATCGATCAACGAAAAGTTATTATTTTTGTAACATTATAAGCTCCAGCTTTCGCTTGTGCATTCAAAAATTATGTTAATTTACTTATACGCCGACAAGAATTGCACTATTTCTAAAGGCTAACCCGTAATCAGTGAAGTTAAATGAAGACAATACAGATAGTGTCAAATAGGCATTCCTTGAAATCGAGCAAGATTTCAAGTTGATTAAAAATTTACTTTTCGTTAACCAAAATTAATTAAATTATAATATCCTACCCCCCTTTTTGAACATCTCGAAGTCTGGGAGGGAAGAGTAGTCAGTTATTAGAGTTTTTTAGAGATAAAATAAATTGGAAGGACCCCCAATCGTCCTTCCAATTTATTTTATCAGTATGGTAATTTTTTTAGAACTGTTTAAAGTTTATAATCTTTCTGTGTTTACTGTTCTTATAAAAATTAAGTGCCATGTAACTTCGACAAATTTTCTCAATAAATACAAGATTTTTACAGGATGAGTTAAGGTATTTTGCAGTATAAAGTATGAAGATTGTAAATTTTTACTGAAAAGCAGAATTAAAGAATACTAACGATTAGACATAATATGTGAAAACCGATATCCCACTAGGTAAACGTAGAGGTACTAGAGAAAAAAGAGACACGACAATAAAATACTAGTTGGGCTTATTTTCGTGGTAAATATTTGTTGTATTGTCGAGTCTCTTTCTTCTAGTTTGATCATCATCTTGTCCTTTACTCCTAGACGTGGGAGCATAGAGCATCCATAAATCTCCGACATCGCACTCTATTTCTTACCAAATCTTTGAGGTCACGCTATTCTTTTTCCTCAGCTTTGGCTTCCTGCAACGATGTTCGACGCCACGAAGCTCTTCTACTACCTCTATAGGTAAACGCAGGCTTGGCTAACCCAAGGCTTCTTATGTAGATTCTACAACCAAATTCAAATATATTTTATTCATGGCTAAAATACTTCTTCTCCTTTTTACTAATTAATAATAATGTCTGTTCTGCTTCTTTGAGTTAAACAAACTTTAGCTTTACTCACGTGTGCGAAAAAGTCTCCATTCCAGCCATTACTATAGATTGAACGATGAAAGTGCATAATATTTGACATTTGACCGAAGATCTAATACGGTAATATTTACATCAAATTTTAAATAAGTTTGCTATGGTTGTAGCGGTGACATAATAAGGAGTTGACTACTGCTAGTAAAAACTAAATTGACCTATTGTTAAAAATTGTGACGTTTTGGGAGCCTCACGACCAGGTTTTGAAGTAAGAATATGCTGGCTTTAAAAGTTGAAAAAATTTAATGTTTGGTTTCAATGTCCATTTGATTTTTTAGAAAATATCGTAGAATCGGTTCATTGACAATTTCCCAAAAGTAAATGCCTCGAAACGACAATTTATAACAAAAATTGAGGGAGCCGTATTTTTTTAGATAATTTTGAATTAAGTGAACATTGCTTAGAACTAGTGTGGTATTTTATAGAGATAGTCCGATCGCTTAAAAAGTTGTCTGTCTTTCTTCCCGCAAAATACCATGTTCAAAAAAGTCTTACACCAGATGTCGAAAATAGCCAAATTTGTGAGTTTTTAGTGGTCCCATAGTATACTCAAAGAGACGTTTTTTTAAACAGTCGAAATGTTTGAAAATATTTCCAAAGCCAAATTTGTTGGTAATTTATTTTTAGTAGTTATATTAGAAGCAATTTTACCGATTAATAGGTTAGTATCTGAACAGATAATCATCATCGTGCCTTTCCAAAGCGAGAGAGCATAGATACCATTTTACCCTTCTTTCTATCCGATACCATGGTTTTTATTGACGGTCATATCATATAACCCTGTTGAGGACCCTCGGCCCCACAGAAAATTGAACCCTTTTAGAAAATCAAAACAGTAAACACATAAATTAGTTTCTTTGTGTGCAAAGAATGAGGATAGTTTAAGTAGTTTATTAGTCGATTCAATTTGGGCAGCATGTTTCTTTCTCTTTTTTGAGCTACTTAAATATGTTCTTTTCGACATTTTAAAACCGAGATCGAAACCGCACCAAAATGTTAATACAAATTCTTAAACAAAATATTTTAAAACGATAAACGAGTTGAAAAAACGATTGTTTGACATTTGAAACATAAGTGGGAAAGCACACGAATGCAATATAAGGTATTTTCAGCGACTTTTAGCGAAAATGTTTGTTTTGAATTTGCATGTAAAAATTACAGCTTCGTTGTGCTCATATTTACGTTTTGTTTGCAAAATCTTTTGTTGAAACGTACACAATTTGATTTATTTAGCTGCAGCGAATTATAACAAGAAATGATAATTAATTATAATAATATTAAAAAAAAAATCAAATTACTACAATATTAATACACATTTCGTATATAGCAGACAAGCCACATAATACCTTAAAAAAATGCACTATACATATATGATATAATATACATTATATGCTATACTATAATATGTATTAATATAACATGGATTAATGTCCATCGATAATATATTGACCATTGTAAGTTTTTACAAAAAATGTAAAGACATCTTATATGAAGGAAGTGAATGTTTTTTAAAAAACTAAAAACTATTATAATAACAAATTTACTTTTTTTGATCGTGAGTGTCAACGAATTTAAAAATTTAGGAACAGGCTAATCGATCAACGAAAACACACATAATATTGCAAAAATATTCACTTTTCGTTAATCGATTAGCCTGTTCCTAAATTTTTAAATTTGACTTACGATCGAAAAAAAGTAAATATTTGTTGAAAGGAAATCCACATTCCACAAGTCGAGAGCAGCTATCGGTAAAGCGCACCTTAATCTTCTGCCCGCTAGTTTATTAAGCATAGTTTTATTTGTACAGAAATTCTTTTTGAGCGAGAAAGTTTCCGCGTCTCTATATGAATCATAAGCAAAATAGGATATACTATAAAAAGGTAAAATAAAGGCAATCGTTTGAACGCAAATAGATGGCCTACTTTATTCTTTTGTTTGTTTTTGTTTTTTTAACCATTTTATCAAAAAGTTTATATCGATCCGGATGACTGGGGGCTTCAGAGACCTCGGGGGCTCCGAGCCCGGACACGTCAAGCCCTTAGAGTTAAGACGAAACTGGTCATATCAAAGGTGGAGTGTTGTCAGCAACTCGAACTAGCCATTTTTTTTTGTGTTTTACACTATATGAGAAACCCTTTCTGTATCATATAGGCGGACCAACGGCTTTAATTGACCACTGCAATCGCTATTTCTCCATTTTGACTTATTCTGAATAGATTATCTAATAAAATTATTTCTAGAAATTGACTAGTCTGGTATTTTTTACTCAGGTTTAATATTTTTAAGTTTTAGTTTATATGTCCAAAGAAAGTAAAATCATCTTCCCAGTTTGTCTCCCGAACCGATTTTTAAAATAATTTTTTAATAAATTTTATAGTGTATTTTCGCTTTTTGTATATCTAATAGCAAAACAACTGGTTAAAATTAAAATGTAAATAGAAAGAAAATTATTTACTTTCCAAACCTTTAACAAAATACCATTTTGTTTAATTAAACTCGAACAAAAACTTAACTAGAAAAAAAACCCACATAGTTGGTAAAGTTAAGCTAGCACGTAATTTTATTTTTTATACATGTCATATTATATAGAACTTATATAATAATGATATGTTCATTATATAATATTACAAACTAAACTTTAAAGAATTATGATACAATAGTTGAAATTTATTATAAGACTTTTGTGTTTTAAAAAAAATATATATTTTTCTCATATTATATAGAGATTAAATCTATCTATTTTAATATTTAACCCAGAACAAAAGTACAGCATACATTTTCTGTATTTATATGCAAAAAAAGGCTTTTCTATTATATTTTCCACAGCAGCAGCAGCAGCTATTCATTATATTTTTTAGCTTGACCTATTTTTCACAATATAATAGCATATAGCGCGTATATAATATTAATGTGTTTTTATATATAGAAATCATTTCGTTTATTTTATTAAAAAAGTGAAAAAAAATTGTTCAAAGCAAATTTAAAAAAAAATTATATAAAATAATATAAAACTGGAAAACAATACAAAATGAAAATGTTTTTAGTTTTTATTTTATTTACCGTGAACACAATTTATTAAAAAAAAATAAAAATATATTTTTAAAATTAAATTCCTGGCTTTTTTAAATCAGATATTATGCAATATTTCGGAAGCTTCTATATACACAATATTATATTATGTTGTGCTTTTCATACTCCACATTTTCTATTGTGTTTATGTATACTTTATTTATATAGAGTAGAATATATACGGTCGTGTGTGTTGAGAGAAGTTTTGGTTTGAAAGCTTTTGGGAAATTAAAAGCTTTGCTGAGAAAGAGTATAATTTCATTTTATGTGCTCTTATCAAGAAAATGAAAGAAGAGAACTGTGATAAATGAAATATGCTCACCGGATGTAAAATGAGGAAATGACTTTTGGAAAATGTGTTTTTCAATTTGTATATAAAAACTCTATATACAGGTCAAAAGATATGTATGGGTTGTATATATGTAAGCATTTCGGTTGTGTTTGTTTAAATTTGTATATAGTTTTATTTACTCGTTATCTAATCTCTTAGATTTTTTTTCTGGATAATTTATCAAAGAGAGGATATTGTAACATTTATTTTTGTGGTGGAGTATATACGATTATGGTATTATGGTATATTTAATACTAGAGATTATCTACACCAAATGAAACGTATATAAGAGGATTTTCTTGAAAAAAAAGAGTATATAATCGTGTGAAATTTTTGAAAATGTTTCTCGAGCATTTTCATTGCACAATTTGTAAATGTTTTATATACATAGAAACGACGTCATAATATGTAGGTATACATATTATATACAAAGCGAGTTTATATTTTTCTGTCTTTCGCTATTTAAAATAAGTTTAAACGGAAGTTTTCCAATATATTGCTGGTTTTAGTACATATACATGTTATATAATTTAATATATATATTGTTGTATATATAAATGTGAGAGCATGGTGTGTGGGAGTACGGGTGGCCTTCAATAAAAATTATTATCATTCAAGTGTTTTAAATAAAATGTTATATGTATGCCAGCCAAAGTTTATGATGTCATTGATTTTGTTTATATATTTATACACATATGCATTGTATGAAGCTTAACGAAAAAAAAATATAATTAACAAATAAACAATTTATGATATGCATGCTTTCTTCACATATATTATTATATTGTAGGTATAGCTTAGCTACTGTTCTATAGCACTGATGTGTAATTATTATATTGTGAATATAATTATATTTCAGTTTTTATTGCTATAGAATTAAATTAAACGTGTAATAGTTTATGTCTATCTATATACATACATTAGCGTAAATTTACTACCATTTTTTATGTATATCGTTTTTTAAGTATATAATGTATCATCAAGCTTCTTTCATTCAGTTCGTCTTGTTCAGAAAAACGACTATTCTTGCAGATAACAATTTTAGAAGGTACAATTAAAATAAGAGTCAATAAAAAAATTTCTTGAAAAATTCAATATGGCGGCGTAATTTTATATGGCGCAACACAATAAAACATTGAATGACTTCTTTGTCTTGACTAATAACACAGCTCAACAAAAAAACTATTTTTCTTTGTCCCTATATTTATTTTATGATTTTTCTATTAATTATGCCTTAAAATAAAAGAAAAGTACACATATTTCGTAAAAAGTTTGATTTTGCGGTAGTTATGATGATTAGAAATCCTTTGAATTTCATCCCTGAGAAAAATTGTACTAAATCTCAAAACTTGAAGAAAATCCTTTTTGGATTAATAAATCAACATATATTTGATTGAAATTTTTACACTAGATATGACAGCAACAACATTTTATGATTTTGAAGATTTAAAAAAAATGGCTTATTTAAGATGGTGTATCTTAAACGTTTTACCATTTTAGCTATTTATTAGCCGATTTAAATGAAAAAAAGTTTATTAGTTATTAACAAAGAAATATTTTTACGAGAAAAAAAATAAAAATGAGAAAAAAATTGCTTCTTACGTTTGGCAGAGATAAAAAAAACGAAATTCTTGTGGATGAAAATATTTAATAAAATTAAATTTAACAAAATTTATTTAATAACTTTCAATTTGTTATTCGTATAGCAAAAAAAAAATTATTTGTTTATATATTTTATAGGGATGCCAAAGCGAACTATGCATACGATGTATGTATATGGCCCTCGCTTAAGACCATATATTCAAATCATGTGGTGGCTCTTTATTATAGGCCTTCAATTTTCATGGTAGATGGGAAAAAATTGGTCCTCTTTGGGTCGTCGGGCTGGTATCTGGGGCCTGTGCTTCGTTCCGGAGGTTGGCCTTATGAAAAATTGTCCATACAAACGCCGTTGTTCAACAAATATTCGCTTCTGTCTTTACTTGATTCAACGATTATTATTTGAAAGATACCGTCTCCTTTGTCTCCGTCCCTTAAATTGCCTTCAGGTCTAGCTTCATGTGCTGTTTGTTAAAAGCCGCATCAGGCCACCTTTCGATTTTTGATTGGATGCAACAAAATTAGCCATTTTGTTGTGCTCAAATTTTAAGTTTCGTTAAGTGTAGCTCTTTTTTTGTTGTTACGTCTCGTCCTCAATAGTAACTTTAATAAAACTTTTATTTTTTTTCGATGTTTTTTAAGCCTCGGACGGATTTTCAATATTTTTAATTAAAGTAAGTACAAAATTGTTTTTAATAGTGTTTACATAAGCTTTATAACGTTTTCAAATATTGTAGAGTATTTCCAATGATTTAAATAATAACTCAAACAACAATTAAAAATAAATTCTTTTACATTCTGACTCACTTAATTTTTTATTATTTTACCATCGCCGTATCGATTAGCTGATTTGGCAAACTTCTTCTCATGCAGATCATTGATTTTATTTTTGATGCTGCAACAATTTCCTCTGAGGTTTCCCCGATTTAGTTTTGTTCAGTGGTTCAGGCACAGATTCCACACAGGTATAAATCAGTCGATTTCTTCGACAAAACGGATCTTGATGGTGTTCGAACTGCGTTAGGGCTTCGGCACTTGAACAACAGGTTTACGGTTGGGTTTCTTATCCGGTTTTTTGTATATTTATAAAAAAACCACAAATTAATTATTTTTTTTATAAAAAAACTTAAAAACCGATCCATAATTTGCAAAATACTTTCTTTGACATAAACAAAAAATATGGCTGGCTTTCTTCATAATTTGAATTAAAAACCCTAATTTTTTTTTATCTATTATTAGTTATAAAATGGCGGTGAAAATTACCACAATCTGTTTTTCTAAGTATATTGATGTTTTAGCCTTTCTAATGCTAAAAAATACTAAAAAAATATTAAATGAATAGTAATATTTAAAGCGTGTTTTGAGTTAATGTGGCTATGGAGACTGGTGGTGGATGGAATTAGGAACAATTATCCTATATACAATCAAATTATATTTTTGTTTTCAAAAACTCAAGCAAATATGTAGAAACCTCCGCATCTTCTTGAATTTTCCCTAATTTTTGTAGGTTGATGGGTCTTCCTTGAACAGCTCTTGTTCTGGGAGTTTGTGGCGTTTGACCCTTTTCGGAGGAGTAGGAATTTAAAGTTTGTATTTTGTATGGCAAATTTATTTAATTAAATTCTTTTTATCAATTTAAAAAAGAAAATTTAGACATTATATCTAAAAGCACGGTTGCCGCCCTTGAGGGAGTTTGTTACAATTCTTTTTCGAAATTCTTTAAGTCAAATCTTTTTAAAATTTATTGACAAAATTTTAGAGAACAAAATATTTATACATTACCAACAAACAGTGGCGTATCTAGAAAAGTTCCATGGGGGGGGGAGGGTTTGATAAAAACAAAAATAAATGCAAAAAATAATTGCATATTGTAATTCCCATAATTTTAACATGTGCAAAAGAATTGTAGTTGTAGAATGTAGATTTACAGAATACTCTTTTCGTTGGTAGGTACAGCTGGCAAATTAATTGTGTTTTTTAATACTATATAGGAAGATATTTATGAAAGTAATAAGCTCAAATTGCCGCGCAGCGAAATTTTGTTTACCATAATTACCAAAAACACAAAAATTTATGATCGTGATTATGGTATTTTAGGAGGAAAAAGAGCAAAATAAATCGGTAACTACAATATTTAGCCCTTAATTGAATAATATAGGGACAGTTTAAATTACCATCACAGAAAATTTTAGAATTTTAATGGGCAAGGAGAAAGAAGTACAAGCGAAATTTTGTGTTGTCGACTGATGCATACAAAAAATGTTTAGTAAAAAGGAGGTTAATTTAATTAAGAAAGTGATAATATTTGGTATAAATGTGTAATATCTCATATATTTTTGTAATTTTTTTCATCATATGTATGTATTCTGCTATTGAAAAAACTCTCATGGGGGCTTTAACACCTGTAACCCCCCCTAAATACGCCACTGCCAACAGATGTATAGGGTTCCTCATATAGTGTAAAATTCGACTAACTAATCACTGAAAGATATGTCTCGCTTTGGAATAAGGGACACAATGATGATGATTCAACAGAAAATTCAAGTTAATCTTTCTTCAATTTAAAAATGCATTCCTCAAAGAAGTTAAATATATTTTAAATTTAAATTAAAGAAAAATGCATTAATCTTTTAAACTGAGCCTCTTTAAAATATAAACTATATATAGAGATATATAATTAATTTCCGATCTTTAATATGTGAACAATTTTAAAGCTGTCTTCATTCTATATTAATTATACATTATATATTTATTTGCATAAAGCAATGGTGCATCTTCTAAGGAAGCGAAAGAAAAATATTTTGCATAATTTCCTTTTAGTACATGGCATATTAATTGTATATGTTATATATGCTATACATGCATTACATTTGGTATGTCCAATATAATGATATTAATTACATGTATATAATGTCATTAAACATTTAAATAAATCTACTCCTTTCCATTAAATGTGTACATTGAAATGTATTATTATACAAACGTATATTATAAAGCAGCTGTAGAATATGCGATGCGGATGGAATGCTGCCAACTAAAACATCCTATTCTATTATATGGAAATATTCAAAGAATGAACTGTGATGTGGTATAAACACATCAATAAATTTTAAGCTATAAATTGAGTTTATAGATTTATCTATTATATACATAATGTATTTCAGTTCTAGATAAAATTATAGAACATAACTATATACTATATTATATATATAGAACACATGTCGGTTTTGGTTAAATGATTAGTTGTCAGACTATTTTACCAGTCATCATTCAATATGAACTTCTTTATACGTATATTAGTAGTACACAAATATTTATTTAAATTTTGTCAAACATTCCTTTCAATCCAGAGAATTCTACATAATATATTTTCTAAATATTCCTGATGACAGAAAATAGAAAAGTTTTCCACGAAATGCACTTTATTTTATTCGTTACTGCTCTTTGCACATTGAATTTATATAGTAAAACTATGCTGCATATCTATAAAATACACAAATTGTGGTCCAGTATACATATGTTCAGGCGAGTTTTGTTAAGCTGAAATCTACAGTACATAAAGTGTTCAATTACACAAAGGTTTCTTTATATTATAGAAAAAAAAAATGTCAACAGCATTTAAGCTTTATAAAAAGAAGAAAATTTACTCTGTGAAATATATTATATTTGAGATCATTTCATTGAACAGATATAAAAAACTATACTTAATAAAAAAAACTATAAATTATTCTTTAATTTATTTGATTCGTTCTCTGTGACAAATATATTAGAAGTTTCATTTGACCACCCATGGAGCTCCTCCCGAAGTTGTAAAAAAATATGATATTTTATTTTATTTTATTTAAACCAACATAAATATTGTATAGGTTACAATTAATCGCATAAAAAAAAACCCTTTTAGAGGACAAAAAGCTTAATTCTTTTCAGATTATGTACAACAATAACACTTAAGACTAAGATATAATTTATACCTAAGAAGTACGTAAATTAACAATCATAAAAATTATGTAAAATATACAAAAAATAATAATATAATAATGAATATTAAAAATTAATAGGAATATTGTCTTTATCGACCGAAATTTCTTATAGGTTTTCAAGATTTTAGAGCTTAGCCTTATTTATTTAAATTAAAACAGTTTAATTTTAAATACTTTAAAATCTGTTTATTTGCTTGACGTTTCGTTCAGTAA
>JANSTW010052556.1:0-12395 GCA_027564275.1 Diadocidia ferruginosa
AGTGTAAAACCCGCCCCACTGATCACCAAAAAATATGGCTAGTGCGAGTTGCTGACAACACTCCACCTTTGATATAGGCGTCAATGAAAACCATGGTATCAGATAGAAAAACGGGTAAAATGGTCCCTATGCTCTCTCGCTTTGGAGTAAAGGACACGATGATGATGATATAGAAGCGTTAGAAAATAATGTACAAAAATGTATACATGCAATCATGTGAAAGCTTTAAACTTAATTTATATCTATATGTTAAGTAAAATTAATAATTATTATTATCAGTAGCATATAATTTGATAATTAACAATTAAATTTTTTCAGGAAATATTGTAAACACATTAAAAATATTGAAATTATTAAATATAGAGCAAAGAAAATCATTTTTGTGATTATCGAATAAGTGAAAAAAAAACTACTTATGCCACTATATTCGTATAGAGGTGCGATGGGTAATAAATGTGCTAAACAATAATTGGCATTTTGTCAAAAAAACATTCAAAAACACAAAACGCTAAACAAAGAAAGAAAAACTTTACTATCCTAATAATTTATATTGAGAGAAAAGCTGCTGATGATGAAGATGATGAAACGGATGATAAAATGTTAACATGTTAATTTTTTTTTTCAAATTTAAACTACTATACTTTATATACTATACAATATTTATGAATGAAAAAGTTGTTTTCGGCAAAAACGTCATCGTCTGTTGATTGGTTTGAGAATTTTTATTTAAATAAAAATAGTTATATAGTTAGCGTTGTTTCTTTACATTAATTTAGACCATCTGAAACAATTAAAGTCTGGGTCAAAGCAAAAACAAAACATTTTATGTATGCTAATAGCAAAAGTATTGATATTTAAATACTTACCCTGCCCTGCCAAGGGTTCGAACTATTTAAATAATTTTTTCTTATAATATTCAATGTAAAAGTTTGTTAAAAAATCTAATTCTAATTAAATAATAATTTTTTATTAATCTCGCGCCTTATTAAAAAAAAAATCGTGATCTATATCATAACCCGTATTTAGAGCCACTCTGATGATTAGGTCCGAAACAGTTTTTAAATTTAAGAAACAATCGCAGTGTCCTATTTTATATAAAGTCTCTGAACGGACAACCGAATATCCGATAAAATATTTAAAGATAAAATCAAATATTCTTTATGAAATTTAAATAAAATGTTTGAATACTTTTAGCCCAATTATAAGTAATTTAAAGAATCAAATTTCATTTTTCGTCAGCCAAAATTTTATTTTATATATTTGTCGATTCAAATTTTTAAGATGGAAGCCGTTCCGGACCACTTAGAATCCCAACGAAAATTTGGATTTTTAGTCAGCTGGATACATGATACATCCCCTGACTTTAAATCCAAATTTGCGTTAGTTATAAAATTAGTAGGTCATAAAATTATCTAAAAAATTAGTATTCAACAAATTCCAGACCACTTATAGAATCCCAAAGAATTTGGATTAATAGTCGCAGGGGACGTACATATACACTAACAAATTTGTAAAATAAAATGTTGTCCGACGAAAAATAGAATTTAATGATGCATTTTTGCCTATTTTATTTATAAAATATCAACAAAACCCATACCTATAGAAAATGCTCCTTTTTCGAAATTATTAATTTTAAATCCTACGCCAATTTATGAAGTAATTTTTCTTTGCAAATTTTTAGTGCTAGTTTCATGTATCCAGTATCAAAAGGTGATCAACTATGTCCGTTAGGATTTCATCCACAAGTTCGATGGCCGACAAGATGTAAACGCTGTTTTCGTGACTATAAAGAACATGGCGGCAGACGGACAGAGGATGTGGCAGCATCAACACCTAGTTTAACAGATGCATCTAGATCAAGGTATATTTGTTGGACAATGTTTTTCTTAATTTAATCTTAGTATACTAAAAAAAAAATCTTATACAGAATACGTGATACCACAAATAGTTTAGATAGACCAATTGGTAGAAGTTGGACGTCCACATCAAATCTATCATCTGCAAATAATAACGAAGAAGGTGTGTTAAATTAAACGCTTATCGAAATATTTTTATTTTTTTATTTTATAATATATAGTAAATCGTCCATTACCAAAACGACCTTCATCATGGACGTCAACACCGGATCTAGAGGAAGCATCTGCCAAATCCTCAAATGCAGATGTTATTGTAAATTTAGCGCTGCCTCCACCGAGACGACGGCATACTACAATGTTAGACATAGCACAAGCCGAAGAAACAATAACGTTACGACGGCCTCCATTACCACCGTCATCGAAAGAAGCCCCCGAAGATTTGGTTATATTAAGAACAGATTCGTTGGCCGAACGAGCACGTAAAATGCAATTAAAAAAACAAAATAGCTTAGAGAGAGAAGGAAGTCGTGAGCGATCTTTACCCCGTAGTATAGAAAAGTAAATATTTTTTTCTTTTAATAATTATTAAAGTTATTAATTTTTTTTAATTTTAGAGAAAAATCTCCATTACCAGACGCACAAGTTAAAAAGAAAATTGAGCGACGCGATAAAGAAGATGCAATTACCAAGAGTAAAGATGTTCAGTTCCTAATACAAATTAAAGACACACACAATAAACATAGAAAACGTACAGACGATAGCTCATCAATTACCACAGACACAACAGACACAACACTAATCGATACCAGCAATGATCTTGATCTTAAAGATCAAATTGAAAGTTTAAAAAGAGATTTAGAATTAACAAAATCCCGAGCCGAACGAGCCGAACGAGATAAAAGTGATATTTTGCTAAAGCGCTTAGCCTCAATGGATACCGTTTCGAATCGTACGGCTGCCACAGAAGCTTTAAAATTACAACAAAAAGTCAACGATTTAAATCAACAATTGGAGGATCTTAAAGATGACAAAAAATTCTTATCGGTTAAGGTAAAAGAATTGGAAAAAGACATACACGTACGTTCGGAAGACGATCTTAAGAAAAAATTACAAGCTGCCGAACAATTATGTGAAGAACTAATGGACGAAAATGAAGATATGAAAAAGGAGCTAAGGAATATGGAACAAGAAATAGATGAAATGCAAGACAATTTCCGTGATGATCAAGAAGATAAATATGCTAGTGTAAAGAAAGAATTAGAACAAACAACAAAGAATTGTCGAATTTTATCATTTAAATTTAAGAAATCAGAACGTAAAATAGAACAATTAGAATCGGAAAAGATCGCCCTTTCGACAAATGCAAATAGTGAATTGTTAAATAAAATTAAAAAATTAGAAGATGAAATACGAATTTCAAATGAAGTAACTAGACAATTAAAAGCCGAAATCGAAAGTAATCAAAAGACAGGCGGAAAAAGTAAAGCTCCCAGTTTGGGTACGATCGGCAAGTCAACGTCAGCTGATGGTAAATTTTCACGTGCATCACTTACGCGAGGCGGGTCACAGGAAGATCCCGTTCAATTGTTACGTGATTTACAGGATTCAATGGAGAGAGAAACAGACATTAGGGAACAACTTAAATTTGCCGAAGAAGAGGTAAGATGTTTTACTCATAGAGTTCAACAGGGTTTTAGAAGATTTGTATACTGAAAGAAGCGTCCCAGGCAGCTTTTAATGTACAATTTAAGAATTGAGCAATAAACTTGGTGTTTAAAAAGTATCGAACATTTTCGTTTAGATAAATTTAGTTTTTGGAAAATTACCGGTATAGTTAGCAAATTAGGCAAAATTTGTTCAGATTCCCATTATCGATGTGCTTATAAAATATTCGGCGAATCTGCAGTATAGCGAATATGCTCCAAATAGGACCCCACCCCCTCTTTTCTATAAAATGTCATTTCCCTACAAACAAATTATACTACAACTATTGGGGGAAACCCCCTTTTCTGCAGGAGAGAGATTTAAAGGTTGCATGCAAAAGTTTTAGGTTTCAAAATGGGAGGGGCTTATAACTTTTGTATGAAAAATATTGAAAAAAATATTTATAGGGGTTTTGTGTATTTAAATGAAAGGTCTTGACAAGAGCTACAACTTTAGTTCTAAGAGTTTTAGTCCATCGTTCTCTCATCAGCCTCTAGAAGGGATTTCTTAGAAGCAAAATTTTATATGCCTGTCTGCGAACATAAGGACAGAAGGGGGAACGATAGACTAAAACCCTTAGAACTCAAATTGTAGCTTTTGTCAAGACCTTTCATTTAAATACACACAACTCATAAAAAAATGTATTTTTGATATTTTTAATGCAAACGAAAAAAAGAGAGGCTTATCATTTTGAAGTAGGGGGTTACCCTCCATAAATTCACACTACAAAATTAATTAATTTAATTTTCCTACACATACATTCTGTATACTTGTATAGGTGTGACATCATAATATTACATTTTAAAACTTTTGCATACAAACTTTAGCCTCCCCCGCTGTCGAAAGTGGAGGTTTCCCCCATAAGTTTGCGTATACATTTTTTGGTCGGGGATGAATTTTACCAATATAGAAGGGGTCGGGTCCTATCTCCTATTTGGAGCATATTCGCTATACTGCAGTTCAGCCAAAAATTCTATCAAATTTTAAAAGCTTTCTAAATATTTCGGTGCTTAATTATTATTGTTATGGCAAATTATTTAGTTTAATAAGAATAATGTTGCTTTAAAACCTCTAGATATTATTTTCGCGCCAAATGTAACTTTATAACTAAATTTTAGAAGCATGTTATAACCACAAACTCATCATACTCACAAACCAGTTTTTGGGGCTATGGAATGCATGAGAATAAAGGAAGTCAAACTGATGATCTATTAGAAAAAATTACATTTCCCAGATCAACACAAACGATCGATGTCGTACAAGTCAATGTAGAGACAATTTGCGATGTGGACTTTTACAATAGAAATTATTGCTCAATAGAAACAATGACGGACTCGAAAAATTGTATCGATAGTTATGCTCAAACGATTGATACAATTTTATCAATAAATTCGATAGGCATCCAAACTTGTAACAATAAAGACGCTGATTCCAAAGAGGAATTTTCACAAACAGATGAAATATTAACTGTACCCCGAATAACTGATCAAATGAATCAATTTTTATTACCAAATCTGATATCAGGACGGCTACTTGCGATTGCAGGTATATAAAAAATGATCCTCGCCGCATCACTACATATTGTGCTAATCAAAATCGTATTAGAATATTAATTTTTAAAATAAGACTAATTTAAGATTTTGTTCAACTTTATGGTTTATATGTTTTCTGTTAATAAAATATCAAAAATCAAAATTATTTTACAGGCTGAAAGTTTAAGAAAGAAGGCATCACGTGTTGAAGATGAAAATGAATCTTTGATGATGCAGTTGAAAAAAATGGCCACAAAAGCGCGAAGTAACTACCCATATAAATAGCTGATGTTTTATTTGTCTTCTCCAAAATTTTATTCGTTCAATTGCATGCCCATTTTTTTTTAAATAAATTAAATAATTCAAAATTTTCATTTATAACAAATTTATTTTGTGTAGAATCATTTTGAATTATTGGTGCGTTAGAAAAATGCTTTTAAAAACCAATTAAACATAATGGCATTTTTTGCAGCTGCTCATTTGAAGAATCATATCGTATAAATTTCCATTTAAGTTATTTGAAGATTTTGCATGGCTTTTTGTATAATTTGTGTCGCAGTTTAAATATTTTCTAAATAATATTTTTTTTAAACTTTCATGTAAGGTGCGTGCACATCTAGGCGATAGGAAGCGACGCGATTGAAAGAGTCAGTTTTTTTAACATACAAAATAACTTCTTCTTATTAATTATAAAAAAAATGTATGTTTTGTATGTTAAAAAAACTGACTCTTTCAATCGCTTGCCATCGCTTGCTGTCGGCTAGGTGTGCGATATCCTTTAATCATTTCATTTTATTGTTCAGTTTATAATGTAATGCGCATGCAAATTATGAAATGTTGTAATAACAAATAAAATAAGAATTAATAATATATTTAAAAAATGCTCGATAGGTCGCAAATTAAGTCCCACCGCTCCTTCCCGCCAAACATTACAAACTCCACTCGAAAAAGACGAAGGTCTTTTTGACGAAGAAGATCCAGCCGAACTTCGAGTCTTACTGGAGTTAAATGAACAAGTATAAGAATAAAAAATATTAAAAATATTGGTTCTTACAAATTATACAATTTATAGGAATCGTCTCAGTTACGCCGTAAAGTAGAGGAATTAGAAAATAATAATGAAACTAGTAAGAAACAAATTAAAGAACTTCAAGAAAAACTTAAACTTTCCGCCAAACAAGACACCACTCCAAAGGGTAAACTGCCGACATTTATGTCAAAGACATTGGCCGGCGACAAAGATACAGAGAAAAAGTTTAAAGAATTTGAGAAAAATATAATCGATCTAAAGCGGGACATATTGGATAAAGAGAAAACTATTGAAAAACTACAGAAAAATTCCAAGTAAGACTTTCTGTTAGGCAGCACGCTTATTTACTCAAATATTTTTTTTTTCAGAGAGTTACCCACTTCCGACGTAAATTTTAAAGGTCAGTTAGAATCTGTTGAACAAGAAGCAACGGTTTTAAGAACAAAATTGGCAAACCTTGAAAAGGAGAATGAGAAAATTTTAACGGAAAATAAAAAATTAGCTCTGCATTCGGCACGGCTGGCGCGAAAAGATTCGACAACATCTGAAAAAGATAAACTGGAACTAACCAAAACTAAAGATGACTTGGCTAGAATGGAAAGAGAGAAAGACGAACTTAGTGTAAAGTTAAAAAATATTTTAGAAATTCCCGCAGACAAACTGCCACCATTTGTACCGAAAAAATATTCCGATACAAATACAAAATATCAACTACAGAAAATAATTGGCGAACTGGAAGATGAAGTAAAGGAAATGCGTGCAGTTATCGTTCGAACTGGTGGTAATAATCTAAAAAAATTAGAAGAGGACAAGCAAACGGCACTAACTGATCTATTGAACGTAAAGGGTCAACTAACAACGGCCAATGCTGAAATAAGTACGCGTTTTTAGAATATTTTTATACTAACTTCAATTCGTTATATCACTTCTTCAAATTTTTTTTCTTACAATTTTTAAATATTTAATTTCAATTAAAATAATTAATTTTTTAAATGTAAATTTATTTAAATTTTTCAGAAAGTCTCAAAATTAAAAAAGACAATTTCTCATCAAATGCCATAAAGGTTACTGAACTAGAAGAGAAATTTAAGAAATCTGAACAGGAGTCGGACAAGCTACAAACAAAAATACGAAATCTGGAAGATAAAATCACCAAACAGGATCAGACGGTAAAATTCGATTTTTATCATTTTAATAAGTTTCGTTAAAAAAAACCTCAAACATTTTTCAGATCAAACAATCCGAAGCGGCTAAAACATTGCTGGAAAATCAAATGAAATTCGATCAAGAAAAATACGTGAAATTGGAAAAAGAATTTGACAAGGAAAAGAAAGAGCGAATTCGTTGGGAGGCTAAAGTAACCGAATTAGACGGTGATATCTTGGTAAATATTGATTTTATTTTTTAATTTAAAAATATAAAATATTTTTTAATTTATAAAATATTTAAAAAATGTGTCTATTCCCAAAACAAGACCAATAAAAAGAATTTTGAAAAAACCAAGACCACTCTTGATAAGGAAATCGCACAGCTTAAGACAAAGGTAATAGCTGCCGAAGGAATACCGTCGAAAAAAATCCAAGAATTGCGTAAACAAAGCGACGAGCTTCAAGCTGAATTGGACCGTGATAAGAAACGATATTCAGAGTTAACCGGTAAGTATGAACAGCTGGAAGAGGAACATGTGCTTACTAAAGCTCAGCTTACAACGGAAAAAGAAAATATTCAACATGATTTGGCTGCACTGCGTACAAAATTGTCTGACCTTGAGACGGAAAATGGAAAAATTAAGAAAGAAAAACAGGAATCAAGTAAAAAATTAAGTGAAGCACAGCTAAAAATCAAAGATCTACAGCACAGTTCGGTGCGCAATGGAACAGCAGAGTACGAAAACAATAGACTGAAATCAAAATTGGCCGAAAAAGATCAGGAATATGAAAAACTAAAGCAGGAAAATGAAATGAATCAGGATGTTGGTATGCAATTGAAAAGAGAGGTAAAATAATCTTTATCTTAATCAAAATTAAAATTAAATATATTACTTCAAAATTATAATTATTGCACACATAGGCCACAGCAAGCAACGAGATTGAAAGAGTTAAGGCGTAAATACAGCATAGCGGACCTTCCCAAAGAGGAAAGCCGCTATGCCGAGTTTACGAAAGGCAAAACCCCGAGTATATATTAGTTGAACGGGGACTGTAAAGGTTTGCCCTCCAGAAGGGTTTAAAGTTTGGTGAAAATTTCAGAAAAATTGATTTTTTGAGAGGTTTAAAGGGAGGGGTATGGTATCAAATAAAAGGTATTATAAATACCTATCATTTAAAAAAAGTTGAGACAAATCCAACACTTCATGCAGGTGGAAGAGACAAAAATATATTTTTTCATATATTTATGAGTAGGGATGAGCGGAGTCGGGTGTAAAATGAAAGCTAGATCTATGCAGTAGTTAGCCATAAAATATTAAGAGTTTGAAAAAGGAAACGTAGAACATAAAAGGTAAGGGGCCTAGAACGGTTTAAAAAGCTCCCAAAATAGTTGTTTTTTCAATTGTTCATCAAAATTTAAACCACTTTAGGGGGCAAAGCTTTAGAGTCCCCGGTCAATTGAAGCCGGTTTTAGATTCGGGGCTTTACCTTTTGTAAATACAGATTAGCGGTATTCTCCTTCGGAAAGGTCCGCTATACTGTATTTCAGTTTAAAAAAACTGTCTGTTTCAATAGCTTGATATCGCTTGCTATCGCCTAGGTGTGCAAGCACCTTTAAACTTTAGTAATTTTAAAATTTTTATAAATAAATAATAATAATAAAAATAATAAAAATATTGTTTTTTGGAAAATATTTATCAATTCTTCTTGATGAATTCTATAGATTGACGAACTTCGTAGAAAACTTAGTGACTTCGAACGGGTTAGTAAAGTTCAAAATACACTTAACGATCACAGCAGTAATTTGGAACAAGAAGTGAGAAAACTAACTCAAAAGTAAGTAAACACTATAGAGAGTTGGTTCGGTTCTGTGAATATATCAATTGACGATTTATAATGTTTATTTGAAAAATTTCAGAGTCGAAACTACCGAAATTGCAGCCAAATCAGAAGTGGCAGCTACCCGGCTAAGATATGAACAACAAATTAAAAATCTTCACACAGAACTTAGCTCTATTCAGGTATTAGAATTGTCTGAGTTTTAAACAAAAATGCTAAGTATTAAAATATAATTAATTGACAGTAAATTAAATATACCAAGGCTTAATTGTTATATTCTGTGTATAAAATCTTTGTCTCTCGCATGATCTGTAGTATAGTTGCATTTTGATCGTAAAAATGTCGTTGATTAAAATCGCTTATAATTATATGCTAACGCCGTGCAGTGGTCTACGTATTGGTCAATTTTGTTACTAGAAAAACTCGATTTTTTCTATTAGAAAATCGACCAATACGTTGTTAATTGTAATACTTTTTTGTACGCTATTTTAATACTGATAATAAGAATTTCAAAAAAATCGCTATTTATTTTTTTTAAGACTCTGGATGATTCCTTAATTGGGTGTACATTTTTTATAGTAGTCTTATACATAGAAATAAACTCCATTATCATAAAACGGCCTATTCTGGAGATAAAGAAGCATTTTTCTAAAATTTTCTAATAATTGCCAAATCTTCTAATGAAGAATAATGATTTTCTTTGCAGCGTCAATGCGAAAGATTTAAAAGAGATCGTGATGCGTCTAAGCAACTATTGGAAGCTGCCACAAAAACGATAGGTGATTTAAAACATAATAGCAGCAGTAGTGGCCGGGTTAGTAGAGCATCATTGAACAGTGGTGATGAAGATGATAAATCGAAGATTTTAACGTTAGAACAACAAGTAAGTTATTTGTAAAGTTTGTTTCAATAAATTTATTATAATAAAAAAAATGATTCAGATTGGTTGCCTAGAAGATGAATTGTGTGAAGCAAGATTAGAAACAAGTAAGACAAAAACCGAATTGGTATCGGAGAAAAGTGTTTTGGAAATAAAAATATCGGAAATGCAATCGCGTTTAAATGAGTACGAAGAAGACCGTCTAATGAATTCGGGAAGAGTAAAAAATGTTGGCATAAGACCCAAGCTAGAGCTGTCCTGGCAAAAGGAACGTGAAGATCAACAAAGAATTTTACAAGAAACTTCAACCTTAGCACGAGATTTAAGGCAGACTCTATTCGAAGTATGGTTTAAAAAGAACGTATTTTATTATTGTAATGATAATTTCTGATAAATCTTAAAGGTTGAACGAGAAAGAGACAAAGAACGATTAGAATCACGACGTAAATTAGATTTATTGAAAAAAGCAAACGAAGAAGAATTGGACGAAGGACGTAAAAAGGTCTCAGAACTGCAATGTGATCTACTAGAGCTGCGTGATGCTCATGCAAAATTGAGAACGTCCAATGAGAAATTGAGACGTGAACGTGATCGATTTGAAAAAGACAGAGAAAGTGCTGCCAGAAGAAGGTATTAAATTTTAATAAAAAAAATAATTTTTGTTAATTTGAAATTAAAATAGATTGGAACAAGATGGCGAGCGAAAAGTTGGAGCTTTATTGCAAACGGTGGATGAATTAGTTAAGATTGCACCGGATCTTGTGCCACACTCAAATGTAATTGCATCAAATTTAAGTGTATTATTGAGTATTATTTATTTTTAATAATTTTTTAGTCCAACAATCAACCACGCCCCAATAACACCCAACAGAGACATAATCGAAGTCCATCGCCAAATACTAATACCATTCAAATATCCAATATATTGGCTCGACTTGGTGAAGCGTCTGAAGAACTGCGAAAATATCAAAGAGTTTGTGAAGATGAACGGGAGAAAGATAGAATGCAAAATCGTAAAGGAGGAATGCGCCGGGCAGCATCTACTGAAAATGATACGCCCGAAATGTCACGACATACAATGCGAGTGTCCAGATCCTCACCACACAATGGCAGTTTGTATCGTAAGAGTTTGTCATTGGATCAATCAATGCAACATCCCGATCAAACAATCTGGAAAAATGATGACGATAGTATGTCATCGATGCAATCAATTGATTCTGAATTTGGCGGTGGTATGGTTAGAGATTCTAGTATGGATTCAAGACTTTCGGGAGGATCGACACAAAGTGATATGCCTCGAGGTCCAAGAAAGAAAAAACGTGGTCTTATGGGAAAATTACGAAGTCTAACAAAAGGGAGAGAAGTTGAAAGTGAAGGATCTGTATGGATTGTTAAATTATTTGCTGTTTATCTCACTTTAACGTAAATGTTTTTTCAGGTTCAAGGATCCGATTCAGATGTTAGCATTTCAAGTGATTTTAAATCCAGTAAATCAAATTTTAAGGGACGATTATCAGATATGTTTAAAAGGGCTGGCTCTAGTTCTAGAGATAGTACCGAAAGATTATCGTCCAGTTCCACACAACGACCTGTGTCGGTAACAACGGTTAATTTATCTAATGGACAAAGAGATCAGCTTCCACCACCACCACTAACACCACGTGTTCGTCGTGCGGTATAATATATACAAAATAAACTTTTATTATCAAAACTTTCAACATAATGTTTACTCCCAAACAGGGTTCGCGTCCACCAACACCTTCCGGATCCACCCCGTCATTGTCCAGAAAAGCAGCGAAATAACTGAATATTTGAAAAAATTAAAGTGCGTTTAATAATTTTAACTTATTTAAATAACCTAAAGAGCGTACAGGCGAATTATAGTAATTAACGAATTAACAAATTAGGTCAACAATGCAAATTGATTTTTTTTTAAATTGTGTAAAAATAGGAACAATTTTAGTTCTCGAATTCCTCTTTTACTCCTAAAAATTGGGACAAAGTTGGTGTTAGTGCACCCGCAAATGAATTTGCCTTTGTAAGTCATCTTGCCTATTGATTAAAACAGGGAATTCAACCAAATAAAAGAAGTTATCTCTTCTTAGGAGGGGGTGAAGGAGGGCAAATCTAAAGAGTCCTCTGGCCACTGAAGCTGATTTTACGCATAAAAAAGTGATTTTATGACAAAAAAAAAATTTACCCTCAATTCTACATATTGCACATACGACTATAGACGTTTTTTTGCGAGCAGATCATATATTAAGCGCCCTACTGACAATAATATTTTATTACATATTTTCTTGTTCGTTGAATTTAAATTTTCATAATTTTTATTCAAAACAGACAAAAACGGACATCGAGTATAAAGAATTTAACAATACAAATATAATTAAGGCTCTATAACAT
>JANSTW010052567.1:0-22689 GCA_027564275.1 Diadocidia ferruginosa
TCAATATTACTTGTAGTGTATGAATATCAATAATAAATTTTACATACGAAAGGTTTTTTTAATAGTATACAATTAGGCGAATTATTAATATTTTTATTCAATATGCAAAAAGTACATAAAACATTTGTATGGGTTTTGAATTTATATGGCCTTTATTATGATTTTATTTTAATATTGGAGATGGGAATAATTACGTTCTTGGGCTTTTTTACTCTTGTTTTTGGCAAAATAAAATTTCAGAAAAAGCTCTATTCCACGATATTTGTATGAATATTTTTTAAATAATAAAATTAAAATTTTTAAAATTTTATAAACCAATTTTTCTGAAACATGCACCAAAGTTCACATTTGATTTTTTTAATATTAAAAAAATAACAAACAAAAAATTCAAAAAAACATTTCTTCCACCCTTTTTCTATTTAATTTATCAATGAAAGATGAGCGCTCAAACGTGCATCAAAGTTACTCACTGCATTGGTATCAGTAACTCTTAATGGAACCTTTAAATAAAAATAACAAATTTCTCTACAGTTTTTGATCCCAGTGACTATTTCATAACCTCCGCAATTTGATTCTTTGATATCCCTCTATAGTTTCTGCAAAGAAAACAATAAAAACAACGCTTTTTTATAATAATTTCATTTGTAATATATTTTTGTTACTGTTTTTGTTGTTTTAATCAATTTTCTTCTTTTTAAATGTACACAATTGCCCGCACGTACAATCTTTTTAGCGGGTTTTCTTATTAAATTATTTAAAACTTAAGTTTTCTTTTAACTTTGTGATTAGTTTTTGTTTTCTTCAATTTATTTTTTAACTTTATATTTATACAATTTTTGTTTTTAAATGTTTTCACAATATAAAAAAAACTATTTTTAAAAAAGAAACAATTTTATTTTATTTTAAAAATATATTTATTTTGATTAAATGTTTATAAAAAAAAGTAAAAAACCAAAAAAGCCAAACAATTTCAAACAAAATTTGATTAAGTTTTGTTTTAAGCGCATATTTTATGTGTTTTTTTTTGTAATTTTTATTTTTATCGATATGTTAATTCTACTTTTCATTCGTATTTTTTTTTTGTAATTTTGTGTTAAGGAAAACATTTTTTGTTTTTAAATTTATTATTTATAGTTCTTAAGTTTTTAATGTTTTTTTTTAATAAAAAGTAAGTTGTTTTTAGTTTGATGATTTGGTTTTTTTATTGGAAAAAATGATAAAAATTTGATGATTTTGGTTGCTGATGATAAGTATAATTATTTTACAGTTTTTTTAAATATAAATTCGTTTTTAAGTTGTTGTTTAAAGTTTTTATTTTTAAAGACAGAGGATATGTTAATAGTTTTGTTTATTCCGTTTTTATAGTATATGGAAGTTTAAGTTTTTAGCTTTTCATATTTAGTTTTATATAAAAGATTGGAATAGTTTTGTTTATTCGTTTCACAAAAGTCAAGATTAAAAAAATATTTAAAAAAAAATGTTTAAAAAAATTACAAAGGCAACAATCAAAAGAATTGTTGCGTCTGTTAAGATAAGAAATATTAAAAAAAAAATTAAGTTTTTGTAGAAAACGTATAATGCGAAATATTTGTTGTTTTTTTGTTGGTGAAAAATTTGTTTTTAGAATATTTATAGAGCTTTTAACTTTATTTTGAATGCGTCAATCTACTTTTTCTAGAAAAATGCTTTTTATAATGAATATGAAGAGATGCGATTTTTTTGGGTCCATTAGTTTAACTAGTAATTAATATATTATGATAAGTTTGTTGTGTAACAATATTTTTTTGTAATATTTTCTTTTAACCTACAATTTAATAATAATTATTTATAATAAAAATTATTAGTTTTTTGTTTGTTTTATCAAATCACTACTCTCGATTATTTTTGTTAAGTATTAGTTTTATTTCTAATTTATAATAAAACATAAAATTTGTAAATTTAAACAACTAGAACAATAAAATATATTAAAAATTATTAATATTAAAACAAAATATTGGGGTTAAAAATGTGTTGATAAAAACAATAATATACAATTTAAAAATATTTAAAATTAAAATGTTTATAAAATACTTGGTGAAATTTTTAAAAATTCAACAATTTAAAAATAAAAATATCTATTTTTCCTTGATTTTTTTCGGTGCAATTTGTGGCAATTGTTCCGCTTCATCGCCACTACAGCCATCGATTGTGTCCTGATAGTGTTGTTGTTCAGTAAATACCGTGACCAGTTCTTCGACGGCACGACCCAAGTCATCTAAAAAATATAGCATTTTTATTAAGTTTTATCACTAAAGACCTATTTTTGTTTAGAAATTTACCACATTTTAAATACGACCTATTTGTTAGACATGAAAAATATAAGACAATATTGTTTTTGGTTATTAATGGAAATTAGTGTGTAAAATATTTTGTGTTAGACTTATAATTAATTAATTTTATATTACAAATTATAATTATTAATTATTAATCAAAAAAAAATTAAAATGGTTAAAAAAACAATTGAAATATTATAAATTAAATATTTAATAACAACGGCAACATCTCAACAGCTAAATTGTAAAGTTATTTTTTAATTTTTTTAATAGGTCCTTTGTAATAAAACATAAAACAACAAAAATTGTTTTTTTTCGTATACAAAAATAAATTAAAAATCCATTTTAGTTTCTTCGTATTTTCTTTTCAATATTTTATTGTTATTAGGTCTTTTGTATGTTTTACTATAGGGATTTTTTCCTTCCTCAACTTGAATCAACCGATTTAGATAAAAAAATTAATAAATTAAACTGTCCGCTTTAGATTTAATTGTTTTGGCAGTCTCTAATGATTTTGCATCGAATTATGTAATGTGAATTACGCTACCATCTAATAAGAAAGCAACAAAGACTAATTGTGGGTTTTAATTTAGGGATTTCTTCCCTAAACTTTAATCAACCGATGATTTAGATAAAAAAAAATATAAAAAAAAATTGTTTTCTATAATATTCTCGATGTTTTGACATTCTCTTAACATTTCCCATCGAATTCCGTACCATAAATAAACAAGCAAAATAGACTAATTATGGGTTTTCTTACAGGAAATTCTTGCAAAAGTTTAAATTAACCGATTTAGATGAAAAAAATTAATTGAATAAATTGTCCTCTATAGCGTTCTCGATGTTTTGGCAATCTTTATCGATTTTCCATATAATACCGTGATGATGCTTACCATTTATAGCAAACAAAAGCCTAATTTCGGATTTTACAATAGCCACAAAAAATTCAATTAATTTAAAAAAAATTATAAAGTTTATTTTTATTTATTTTTTAAAAATGTTTAAATTAAGATTCTCCAAATAAAAAAAAAATCATAAAAATCTTTTAAGATACAAAACTATCGGCATGCAGCAAACAGGATTAAAAAAAATCAAAACTCTAATTACCGGCCATGTGCAGCAAACTTGAGTGCGGCGGTGGTGGTGGACGACCATCACCAGACATTTGTCCTCCCATCACCATCATACCACCCCCACCGACCGCACCAGAACCCGGACCATGACTGCCACCACCACCACTCATTGCCAATATATTATTATGCATCGAAGATCCACCATTTATTGTCGATTCAGACGAAATACTACCACCATCTAATGTGATTGCAATATGTTTGTTTAGTTTTGGAAAGTGTGTGTGTGTTTGGGGGTGAATTAGTGATTTGTTTAAGAATGTTAGTTTTGTTTTAGAAACTTAAGCCACTTGATTTACTTACTTGAATTTTGCTCATAATGGCCGTTATGTTGAATTTTAGCCGGTGATTCGGTATTCAGTTGGGAAGCTGTGACTGATCTGGTCTGTAGGGTTGATTGTTTGGCGCCGGGTTCGTCAAGCAGTTGTCTTAGCCGTGTAAGTTGTGCCTCTAATTGTCGATTATGATCTTCAAGAATTTGCATTCGGGCTTCCAGTCTACCTTTGTGCTGTCGCAATAGTTTGGCTTCGGCCATCATGTCCTAGAATATTTGGATTTTAATAATGTTAATAAAAAATAAAAAAAAATTTACCTGTCCTTGATTTGCCTGCACTAAGGGACTTTGATTGTCGTCCGGCGTAGAAGTTGGCGTCTGTTTCGATCGCAATCGTTCATATTCGGCCAATAGGGTGGTGTTTTCCTCTTCTAAATCCTTAATTATTGCCTCCAACTCCTCTCGTTGTTCTGCGTCCATGGCAGCCATCACTTGAACCGGTGATTTGGGCCCATTATTTGGAAGAGATTGACAATATTGTTGTATAAGCTGGTGTTCATCGTCACTGTCTGGCGTTGAATTACTTCGTGTGCCATACTCAACCTGAGCCAAGCGTGACGCATACATTTCCAATCTTGAGTGCATGTCATTCTGTAGCGTATGCGTTGTATGTTGTGGACTAGGCGCTGGACTTTCGAGTGCATCTCCTTCGAGGACGCTTTGTACGGGTAAATAACCGACGCGTGGATGTTTTTTGAAATATTTACGACTTTTAAATTTATTCTTAAGGGCTCGCGTAAAGTCACGTACATCTTCGGTCGATGTTGTCTGTACGATAAAATGTGTTAGTTTTATTATTTCCACTTAAATCTTTAATGGTTTCCGTATTGGTCGACTTATTACTAGACAAATCGCGCTTTTTTAATATTAATTAAGGTAAGCGCACACTATTGCAACACAAAGCGTGGCAGAATGGCGGATATTATAAAAATAATTATTGTGGAGGAGCGAAGGGTCAGTTTTTTAACATGTTAAACAACAAGAACAAATATTTGATGTTGTCAGCTTTTAACCCTTTGAACCGCCACGATTTGAATAATAAATAAATTTAGCGCAGCATTATTTTTATTCTTTTAAATAATTTATTATAAATTTAGTCGCTTGATTTTTGACCTTTTATAGAAATATCAGCATGAAAAATCATTTAAAAATTATTATTGCGATTTTTCTAGAAACACGCTCGCATCCAATACGGAGACCATAATTTTTTATTTCGCCAGTATAAAACGAAACGAAAATAGTTCGCATAATTTCGCGTATATTCGCGTAATATTCAGGGTAAAAAAGTGAAATTCGTAAAAAACTTACCGTTGTACAATATTCATGCATCGGATGATTAAGTTTATGATTTTTAGCATTTCGTCCAAAGAAGAAACACGTTTGACACATATCAAAGTTAAAGCATTTCAAGCAACGATACCGAAAGCCAACGATCGGATATTCTTTGCATATATTACATTTTGCCTAAGGGAAACGAAATTAATTCTGGGATTAAGAATAAATTAAAATGAAAATTACTTGATGTCTTGCAGCCTCAGCGGCAGCCAGTCTATGGAGTACGGGAAGCCATACCAAACTTTGTGGTTCATGTTGTAGCCAACCCAAGAAATGTTGAGCTTCAATTGAAATCTCTGCATATTCTATACCGTTATTGCCACTAATACCACCACCATTTTGACCATTTTGTGACACAGTCATTTGTGATATTCCCGCCCGCTCCAAACATGATCGAACAGATGGCTCAATATTTGAACCGCCAAAAGCGGCCACTTCGCCCAATTGACGTGGCACTTGTATGCAATCGTGTAACAGTAAACCCAATTTTCGTTGATCGACTTTACGTTCAGGATCCGCAATCAGGCGGAATAGGAAGCGATATTTTTCTTCTAAATGTCCTTTGCACAATAGAATCAGTCCAACCTGTGAGGAAAAAAAATGTTGGTAGCCTGAAGAGATATATGAATATTACTCACCTTAAAGCTAAGCACACGAATCTGTCCGGTTCGCTGTGAATCGTATACATTCAGAATCCAATTTATTGCCAAATCCAACATAAGCGGCAGATCGATTTGATCGATGGTCACGTACAATGAATGCAACACCGTCGTCATATCGGGAATGTCAATTAGTTTATCGTTTTGAGCCCGCAGTCCATGTCGATCAAACGATTCAATTGCAATAGCCATTGGAATACGATCAAGAGCTAAAATTTTGTTTTGTTAAAATTGAAAAACCTTCAAATTTATTAAGAGCTTACCTAGCCGTTTCTGGACAGATCGCAGCTTCAGTGCCGTACGATATGCTGAAAACCGCACCTCATTTAAGTCAGCCAATGATTTCATAAGTTCTATCATTTCGGGATGATCCCAATGAGTTGTTTCTCTTTCATGACTAAAAATAGTTTTTGTTAAATGTTGTTCTTTTACAATAAACAATTATTCATACTCAATGTAGTAAGGCACATTGGCTGGGGTGGTGGCTCTTTCCCAAGGCGGTTTTACACTGGCGCCCAAATTCGGCAGCGGACCAATTGTGCCACTGTTCGATGAATTCCGCATACCATCGTCCGACAGAATATTTTGATTTACTCCGGCATTGATTAGTACCTTTTGACGTTCGTCCATTGCAATTTGTAATAATTTCATTCTAAAGAAATTTTCAATTTTATTTTTACAAAAAATCAAATTAAAATAATTGAAAACTAACCTTGTATTTAAATCTTCTAATTTGGCTAAATATTGATTTGGAACGAGAACATGGTTTGCAGTAAAGAAGCTGTGTGGAGAGAAAAAATGAATTAAATTTAGAAGCTTGACTTAATAGTATTTAACCCATTGAAGTCCAGCTAATTTAACAATATAGAAATTAAATTTAGTTTAATTAATTTAATTATTATTTTTCCATAAAAATAAAATAATATGTGCTGGTCCTTAATGGGTTAAATATAAAACAATAATTACCCCTGTTGCTCGTTACAATCGTCCAGCAGAGCGTTGGCCGTGGTCATTTTATCGCGTAGTCGCTGTAAATGTTGTGCCTGATCGCTAGCCTCATTTTGCGACGTTGGTATTGTCCAGGTGGTAATTGTTGTTTCGGCCGATGCGACGCGTGAGCCGAGATCTTCAAGGGTCTTTTGAAATTGACGCATTTTCTGAAAACAAAATAATTAAGAAAATTGTTAAATTTGTTTTTTTAGGATATTTATTTTTTTTAAATTAAATCACATTCATTCTCACACATTTATTCAAACAAATTGATAAGGTTTTATCACTAAAGTCTTTTAATAAGATAAGTTCTTTCATTAGGCTATTTTTCGATGATTTAGTGATAATAAATAATATAAATGGTAAAAGCAGATTTACTTAAATACAGTCTGCTACAATTATATTGAATTACAAATATCCTTTCAAAATTATTTGCAATTTTAACTGGTTTCTTTGGGCTTCTTAAATATTTACAGAAAGGCAAACAAATTTTCTTATAAAAATAGAAAATAATTAAAAAATATCCAAACTTTTTTTGCAAAAATCTACAAAAATGCTTGACCGGATATTGAATGTGGGTGGACGAAGAAGTATAGCGTGATAACAGAGTTAATGTTAGCAAAAGCACAACGATTTGTATGTTACATAAGATTTGTTCATGTATGGCTCCAAAGCGTAGGACCATAGGGATCATTTTACCTTTTTGTCTATCTGATACTATAGTTTTTATTATTATTTATCATTATATGAGAAATCCGTTCGATTCACATGTTTTATTACAAAAGTCCAATAATTTAATATTTTTAAATAAATAGGAGCAGACTCGCATAGAGCTCTTGGTCACATACATAATTTGTCTTAAGATTAAGGAAAGTATTAACAACGTATTTTATTGTACATTCAGTAAAACCACGTAAAATCCTTGCTTATTTATATAAATAAGCAAAAAAGTAAATAAATTGTCTTATGATCCTTGCTAAAAGGAATCAAATGTTTTATCACTAAAGTCCATTTATTAAATTTGTTAATGTTAAAAGTTTGCAAAGGCAAAGACTTACAATGGGTTAGTTGTAGGTCTTATAAATCAAAGTAATTTAATGTAAGATTTGTTCTTGTTCATGTATGCATTACGTATTTTATGACTAAAGTCCATTTAATATTTCGCATTTTAAAGTTTTTTTTACTTTTAAGTGAAGTGAAACATAAAAAAACTTTTATCATAACATTACGCAAAAGTTCTCCTATAATAACAAAAAAAAACTTGATTTAGTTGTCCATTATACAAAAATTGATGGCATGTCTTGTATAGAAAAAAAAATGTTATCAATGTGAAATTCAATTAAAATTAACAATAAATTTATTGATAAAAATAGACGGAGAAGAGGAGCTCCATAAAAAACAATTTTGTTTATAAATTATTATTATATATGATGATGGCAAAAGCCTAACCCATTATCTTTTCTATAAAAAAATACAAAACAAAAAATCTACAATACCAACAATCAATAATATTGTATTATAGTTATTTTTATTACACAAAAATTAATTTATGTTATTTGGCTGCCTTCAAAAAAATTATTGAATCGGTTCATTTCATACAAATAATAGCGGGAAATTTATTTTATTTACGTAAAAATATCTATAATATGTAATCGCATCCATCAGACAATATTTTGTATTTTATTAATAGAAAAAAGGTTACATAATGTGCTATCTATAGACGACTTAGATTGCAAATTATATACAAGAGAAAAATCTATATAGTTGAATGAAGACAACTGCGATAAAACATATAGAACTAAAAATCAAATCAATTGAAGAAGCAAAAATAAAAAAAGAAAACAAATTGAATTTGTCATACATCAATGAATAAATAAATAAATAATTTCACGTTAAAATTATCAGATAGACACACCTCTTCCCATCCAACTATTCCGGCACTTGCATTTTCAATTTAAAAATAGAGGAAAATTTTGTATTGTTATTTGTTTCTGGATGCGGCTAATGATTATATTATGGTTATGTCGATTACACGATCTAACTTTTCAACATATTATGTTGTTATCTGCAATAAATCTACTTATATTTTTGTTACTTACGGCAAATATAAATTTTATTATTTAACTTTTAACCTGCATCATTGATTTCTTAAACTAAATAAGAATGGAAAAACATTTTTATAATTTAAAAATAAAGGATTTGGTTTAGACAGAATTTATTATATAAAAAAATTAGAACCCATAATGATTTTGTTAAACAATAATTTTCTTTATTAACAATAATATTTCATTTCAAATTTCAAATAATCATAATTTCTTTATCCACTTCAATAGTATGAACCATAACCATATTGTTGGTTTTGACCACCACCATATTGTCCATATTGACCGTATTGTTGTCCATATTTTTGTTTGCCATAGCCTTGGCCATATCCTTGTCCATAGTAGCCTTGACCATAATAGCCTTGACCATAATCTTGACCATAGTATCCTTCACCTTGGCCATATCCATATCCAGATTTACCATAACCAGCTGCTGATACGGCTGTTGTTGATTTTGCTGCTACCTGTTGTTCACCACCAACTGCGATGCTTTTCAATGCATTGCTTACTGCTGGACGAACAGCTTTCAATAAATTCATTGATTGTTGAGATGCCATTTTTTAGAAAAATATTAAAATTGAATTTAAAAAATAAACGAAAATTTAATGTTAATTGCTGAACGTTTCTTAAACGAATGCCAAAAAACCAACCAATTTCGCCTTTTATAGTAAAGTTTTTACTTTGCAAATATTACTTGATCGAATGAAAAATCTATTTTCAGGCAACTGATCTGTTTTGAGTTATTTTTTTGTTGTGAGTTTTTTACAGAATTTTAAAAATTAAAATATAAAATGAAAATTTTGATTTGTATACCTAATAGCGTTTATGCTACCGCAATATTGAAACCCGTTAAAGAACGTCTTTGGTTCCGTGACATTCGAAATTGGTTTTGATTTTTAAATATTGTAAAAAATTGATCTTGAAAATTGAATTTGATTTAAAAAAAAATCTTGGTTTTCTTGAAAATTTAAAGTCTTGAAAAAATAAGTGGTTTTGATAATTTTTTTAACCCATGATTTTTCTGATTTTTTCTAAACCATTTTTAAATTGACTGAACTCGATAGCAAATCGATAGAGGCTTGCAAAACATTAATACTGCTATAGAAGGCAATTTCATTTGTTGATTTTTTTCATCCAATTCGGTCAATTTCAATTTTTGAAAAATGCATTAATAATAACCCCATGTTTGTTCAGGTTGTAGTGGCAAATTATTATTAAAAAAAACTTGAAGTTTGGTATATTTATAGAATTGATTAAGAATTAAAAAAAAAAATTACAAAACCTCTTGATAATTTATAAAAATTGAAAAGAATTTTGTGAAATCCCAACTTTTTCTTAAAAAACAAAGTTTTGGATTTAATATTAATCCAACATTTGACGAATTTACGGTAAAATTTGTTGATATATTATGATTCGGGGAAGTCTTCAAATTTCTCTTAAAAATAAAGTAACTTTGACCAACTTTTTCAATATTTCTTAGAATTAAAAATGAATTTAGTAATATCTTGAAGTTTTGTTTAAAATTTAATTGATTTTTATAAAATTTATTTGCATTTATAGAATTCAATAGGAGTTAAAAAAAAAAATTGCAAATTATCTTGATATTTAATGAAAATGTAAAGGAATTCTTTGATATCTTAAACTCTTTCTAAAAACTAAAGTGATTTTCAAGAAAATTTTAAGACATTTTTAGGATTTAATAGTAACTTAACAGAAATTCGACGAATTTACGGTGAAATCTCTTGATAGGTAATAATTAAATACAAAAAATTTGAAATTATGAAGTTTCTCTTGAAAATTACAATGTTTTGAATAAATTTTAGGATAAAAAGAAATTATTAAGAATTTAGTCAAAACCATAAAGTTTTCAATACAAAATTTGAAAATTATGATTAAATTGTCGCTTTTCAATTCTAAATTTGTTAAGCCATTATTTAACCAATGATGTGGATCGTTTTAAAAGTTGGCATATTATATTTTGGACTTGTCTATAGTAGAGCTTCTTATCCATATACTGATGATGAGACGCGTAGGTCCCGAAACGAGCTACATATTGTGTGCTGAAATTACGAAGAAAGATGCGGGTTTTTTAAGTGTGATTAACTTGGCTATGATCGACGGTTGAAAAAAACAAAATTATTAAAATTTTAATAGAAATTTAAATATTACATAGAAAATTTTGGAAATTTGTTGAAATCAAATGAAAATTCAGGTGCGAGATTTCGTAAAATTAATTTGTAAAAGTCTTATGGTAGAAAGTTTTTTCTTGAAATTTCAAATAAAGCAAAATTTATAACATTTTTGTTTTTTATGAAATTTTATATGAAAATATTTTTGGTAATTTTTATTATGATAATTCTGTAGGGCAGCAAAGCTTTGATCATATTTTATAAGAAAAAATTATATCACTTTTCTCAAAATGTATTAGAAATTTAAAATATGTATTTTCATATTTTTTTTAAATTATTTTATAAACATTTGGGTGCTTGAAAATTAATTAATTTAGGTACATTTCATCGCCTTCACATTTGTATTTATAATTAAATTGCATACCAAAATGCTTATAACACTTTAAAAATTTCTACATATTATATAAAGTTGATGCTTGAAATTTGTTGAGAAAATACTTTATGTTAAAGAATTTGCTATAATATAATGTATAATTTATTAATTAAATTCTATATTTCTACATCATTCAACAGTTCAACACCTCATAACTATAAGTATAGAAGAAAAAACACTTATTAATTTTTATGAAAAGCTTATAAAAATAGTTAAAATATGAAAACCGAAAATATTTTAAACATACATAATATAGCACGACATATTATTACACACATATTATACTTTTAATCTAGCCTGATCAAATTATAGATTTTCAGCAGATATTTCAAAATTTAATTTAATTGAATTTGGTATTCGATTCAAATCTTATATTTATTCCGATTTTTAGTTTCTAAATATTTTTACATAAAACAATTAAATTACCTTTTATAATGACAATTGTTACGCTGGATATTTTAAATTGGGTATATAGACTTTTTGAGTTTATAAATTTTACCAAAATAATTGAGGTTTTGATATTTTTTTTTAATAATTTTGTTTTTAATTTTCGTTTTTCTTTTATATGTTTTAATTTAAAGATAAACAAAAAATTGCCTTGTGGAATTAAAGAGCAAGTTAGAAGGTCTTATTTAAATATAAATTATATACATTGTAAATCAATAAATTTTCATTCAAGAATCTGAATAACATATAGCTTAATAATTTAATTAATTAATAATTAATTAATAATAATTAATTAAAAAAGATTTATTTTTATTTTTATTTTTAAATAAAAATATTTTCAGAATACAAAATTTTCAATGTTTTAAAAATTAAGAAGTACAATTTAGGAAAACTGAAAATGTGTCAAAAAATAATGTTTTATTTTGACCGGATTTCATTCCATATAATAATGGTCAGTCTACTTTAAATTATATAATTAATATTATTATAGTTTAAATTCTATAAAAACTCTAAACCAAAACATAGTATCTATATTTATATGTATTATATAACATAGGTATATATAGAATTATATTTAAATTGAAAAAGCTTTAAACCATTTTTTCTATACACATAGATTTATATATATAGCTCCTTCAACGCTTCACTATATACGTATATATTTAGCTCTTTACAATATTTTAATTAGTGAGATTTAATAGAATTTTTATAATGATATTCCGCTTGAAAATATACATAACAATTTTTTGATCTAGTTAAAGTGCTCCTCCGCGTGGTTGTACCTCAAACCCGCAAATATAGCCTTATATATTTATATATATATATATAGGTTCATTCCCGATGAATGTAACAATAAAAATAAATTAGAAATTAAATTTTTGTTCGATTCCAGTAGTATTGAAAATTATATTTAAATATGTGTTGTGTGCGTTACGGAGAAATTTTTACCTAAACTTGGATGTAAACAAAACAACTAAAGCAAAAATCTAAAAATTTTCAGGATGAAAAATAAATTAAATATTTAAGACAATTTCTTTTCTGGGCAAACATAAATAAAGAATGATTATCTTTTATATTTTTTTTGGTTATGTGCGTAACGGCTATAAATTTTAAGTGTATGAAGAAAGTGTAACACTTTTAATTTAATTTTTGTTTAGAATTGAAGGAATATTGCTTATGATTAAAAAACAAAATAACTGTTTATCTATAACTAATCTTAGTATAGCTATAGCTCTAATAATTATGCTCTAAACGTTATGTGCGTGATGCTGAAATGGACGTATATATACGTCATTTTTTATGTATACAAAAAAAGGAGTAATGATAATAATAATATTATATAGGCATAAAACCCACTAACCTACATTTTGTGTTGTTTTAATCTCGCATATTATATTTTATATAGAAATGGTACGGTTTTGATTCATTTTATTTAAATAGAATGTTATACCTCCTGTAAGAAGATGACGGAAGAAAAAAATTATAAAAATTATTTAATAATTTACGAAAAGCTTTTCCATATATTTATGTCCATACTTCTATGTAGGTTGTATTTTTGAAGATTGTGTGTATAATAGAAAAAAAAATGAATGTATTTCTTATGGATTTATTCCAAAATGTACTATGTTTGTGGTCAAAAAAATAGTCAAAGACAAGAATTCTAAAAGTATACCGTTTTTTATTCAAATTGAGCAGGTCGAAATCATTACTGATTTTCATTATAGCGAAAACTAAAAGTTTTTTATAGAAATAATTTAATGTTTTTTGTAAATACAGCTTTTCCTGAAGTGCATAGGGCAAAATGGGCACGAGATTTCTTATTTCGTTGGTCTTCTAAGGGCATATCAGAGGTCGCTGGGTCCCCGGAGATTGTATATGCTCATACTATACTTTTGAGTTACCAACAGATTTGAATTCCTAGTGTCAATCTACATATACTGAGTAAAATGTATTTTTATGTTAACCAAATTGACGTAATTATAACACTTTTATAAATAAAAAATGTATAGCTGCCTATGTAAAACAAAAACTTTAGATTTTCTGTAAAATCAGTTTTTGGACGTTAAAATCTTTTTTCAAGGACCCACTGATATATACATTGGTTAATACAGCAAACTTGGGAGCTGGCTACTCGGTAAAAAAAAAGTGAATATACTTTTGTAATATTATTGGATCTAGCTTTCACCTGAGCCTTTAAAAAATTGTGTCTTAACTCATATATCGACATTTGCATGAGCTATACCAGACAAGATTAACAAAAGTTAGTATTTTATATGGCTATACCTATACTGCTTATTTGCCACTATTTGGCGGTGTTCAACTCCACTGATGGCGAGTTAGCCTAGAAATAGTGCCACTCTTGTCGGCATGAGTAAAGACAAAATGTTTTGTAGGCTTAGGCAAAAGATAGAGCAAATAATATTCACTTTACGTTGACCGATTAGCCTGTTTCTATAAATTTTAAATTTACTAACATTCACGGTCGAAAAAAAGTAAATATTTTGTTATATACAATAATTTTCTTTCTATAAAACAGAAATAAAAATTATTTTAAAAGTTCTCTTCGGGTTTTTTTTATGGCAGTGGTATATTTGCTAGAATAATTTTCTGGACCTAACTCTATATATTTGCAAGCTCAATTGGCCAGTGTATACCATCCAAAAATATGAAGTTTTTTTTCATAAAACTTTACAAAAGTGACTTCTCTATATGTTATATTTTTTTCATCTTTATAATAATTTTAAATCATATTATGCGGTTATAATATATAGAGATGGCAGCTGCTTTTCCAACAACTTTATATTTTATTACGGATGAATTCATATATTTGCAGCCTCCGAAAAAAGAAAATTTTACATATATTTGGTTAAAAACTTTGTAGTAGAGGAAATTTTTTATTTTGTGTAATTTGCTAAAAAAAATATTTTATATAATTGTGTGTCTGTAACTATAGTATATAATTACTTATGTAGACTAGTCAAATTAAATAAATAATCTAAAACTGTATTCAGCAAATAAATTATCTTGAAAGTTAAACAAGAATGTAAAAATGACAAATTAAATTGACTGCAATTGTGTTTTTTTATTTATTTATTATATGATAGTCCTTAAATTGCCCTGAAACACATTGAATATAATATATATTGAAATAATTAATAATTTACATATGCGAATCTGCAGAAGAATCTTATTATTTATTTCTATTTAATTATCTTTTATAGTAGACGTATATAAATGACCGGTCCTTTTGTAATTAAATGTCAATATTTTATACAAACTGTACAATTTTTCAATTTAGTTTTATGAATATAACAATAACACTATATATGTATGTATGTATATTGTATATAATAAAACTTAATTAAACTTGTATCGATGAGACTAGAATTATCTGAAATAAAATAAAAAGGATTGAAAACCCGATTTTTGAGATATTATATCATAGACAATAACAAAGAATTTATTCAACCAAAAATGAATTATTTTAAATAATAAATATAAAGTTGGCCTATTGATAGTAATGTACTAAAAAATTTTACAGTTTCTATAAAATATTCACTTGAAAAATTTAGCCGGGATAAATTGAATATACAATATAAAAATACTTAATTATTATAAAAAAAACTACTTCCATTTTCAACCAGTTTGATCATTGTAATACGTTTATTTAAAAAAAACATAATTTAAACTAATTAAAAAGTCACCAGTTACTTAATTTTTGTTTGCATATCTCTTTAGCTTATGGAAACAAATCATTCATTTTAATCTGTTTGCATATAATGTCCCACAACATGTGGTTTAATAAAAATGTCTCGGACTTAAGTTGTTTGAATTTTTATTTTATTTATTAGCTTTATAAATAAGCGCATGTGAGCGACAATAATATTTATTTTAGTGAAGACTGAACTTCCTTTAGAATATCTTGTAATAATATTTTTAACATTTTGAACGAATGAATCACTTTATGCGATGATGATTTTTGGCTTTTATTTATTTAAAATTCGGGCAGTGGCAGATATTTTGCATATGGCCAGTGAAGTTACATATAAAATAATATCTAATGAAGAAAATTAAGAAGAAAGACTTCAAAGAATTTTTATACAATTTATTTGGCATTTTGGCTAATATATAATAATAGACAGTTTTCTTTTGTAAAGAGCTGCTTGATGGTATTATTAAAATAAAACTAACTTGAAAAATGACAAGCACATCATAGAAAAATAACAAGTCGGACAAAAACTTTCGGTAGACAAAACAAAAAATTTTAATTTCTAAGAAATAATAATAAAATAAATAAAGAAAATTGCATTGTAATACTAAAACCACATGCGAGCTACTTCATTAATTTCGATTTTCCGATTTTTTTTAGTAGTTTTGTAGCATCTCGAACGTTTTAAGCCTAGAGCTCGCTATATAGAGCAAGAATTGGTTTACAAAATTAAAAATAATAATATATTAAAAATGCATGTCAATTCTGAATTTATCTTTCCTGAAAGACAAAACGCATAAGTATAACTAAATGCGTTTAGATAATATTTTCTTTAAAAAAATTATAAATTATGCATCAAAGTGAATTAGTATTTCTATATTGCATCAAAAAATTACTTTTAATTATTATTAAAAAAAAAACTACTAATGCACAAAATCAATTAATTTATTTACATAAAACAAAAGAATAATATTTTTCTTTTGAAAAAATAAATTAACCTATAATATGCAATCGCAGGGCATCATGTTATAATATGCACATTGCATACATATTATGTGTATCGCAGATACGAAATGTGAATATTTTCTAAACGGAAGCAGACAGTGCAGTGAGGACGGATTAATTACACTAGTTTACAAGAAAGATTTATCTCGTAAAAAAGTGTGTTTTAGAACTTAGATTATAATATGAGGTCGCTTAAAATGAAAATTACATTAATTTTTATTTTCATAGAACCGTTTCAAAAATGGCCACCAATCTCGGGAACTATAAATTTAATTAAACTATAGTCTATACTTATTGAGAATTACCTGGGCGGCATACTAAACCTGTTTCAATAAACAATTTCTGTCAGTCAATATTAAAAAATTGTTTATAGTGAACTTATAAAATCAGATTTTTTTTTTTCAAAATAAACAAAAGAATTAACAAACTTTTTGCGGAAACTTGAATTGAAATAACTGATTATTTTCACCATTGCAGCCTAATTTTTTAATTTTTTATTATGTTAATTAAATTAAACCAGATTTTTTTTATTATTGGTTCAAATAAGCCAGATATAGCCATCAAAAATGTTTATTAAACAAAAAGCTTTTTCAATGATATTTTGTTTATGTGTAAGTTGTAATTTTTGAGTTAAAGGTTCAAAAAGTAAAAAAAACACAAATTTGTCTATTCGATTTCTTTAGTTTGGCGACGGTTAGTCTTTAATAAATTCACACGTTCGTCCAGTTATATTTGTTTGTATCTTTCATATTTTATTGACCATATAATTACATTTTTTGTTCTAGGAAGCATTTAATAAATGAGACATTCGTCACTGCCGCATGTACTGAGTATACTGACTGCATATAAAAATTCCAGAATATGAAAAAAGTTAAATGTTCAAGATTTCTTAAAACAATATTACCGCGTCAGAAATATATACGCCGCTATATGTCAATTCTAAAATAATATTTGGAGCTCCAAGAATTTTAATTTCGTTATTTAAAATATTTGTCTCTTAAAATACCGCACAAGTTATATTTTGATTTTGTAACATTTTATAAAATTTTAAAAGGTTGTTTTTTTATATGCATTTATTGAATCTTTGTTTATAAATTTGTTTGATTTTTTTATATTTATTTTTTTTTATTGTCAGTTAGTTATTTTTATTTCATTTTGTTTTTATTTTTTATTAAAAAAAAATAGCTGCTAAAATACCCTGTATATGTATAATATACGTACAAAATAAAACAAATACATTAAATGTTTATGAAATACGACCTTTCACATATAATATAATATAGCCATTTGCAGATGTCATATAATGATGAAATTCGCTGACTAATCTTTTTCTTTTCTTTTACCATAATTTATATATGTATGCGGCCAGAACATTATTATTTAGTTTTTATTTAATAACATAAAAACGGGTAAAGATCAAGTTTATTAGCACTAAAAACGTTATCATATTATAGCCATGACAGCATTAACAATTTTCATTGATTCCCAATAAACATTTTGCAATAAGTTAGAAAATTATATAGAATATCCAACAGAGGAAACAAAAGTCGAAAGAGACAATACATTATAACAGCGACTACTCCTTTTCTGTCAATAATTATTTTTCTATATACTCATTTTATTGGACTTCAAAGACGCAATTTTTCCAAAATAATTGTTATAAATAATTAAATATTTTTAGTTGTATACGAAGTTTCGACATAAACTATAAAACGAAAATTTCTCTTGTTACGCGCAGAGTATAATATAGAATGCAAATACTTTCGTATTCCGCGAAAATGTTTATGGGGTTAAATACATTTCACAGAACATACTTAATTATTTTTATACAAAAGTATCTTCTATATAAACCTTAAGACCTTCTGAGAAATTGCTATAATATTGTCTTTTTCCAAATTATTTTTATATGTGCCGTAAAAATGACTAGAATATTAATCCGTATATAGACAAAAAGTCACCTAAATAATTCTTAGAGGTTTTTGTTTAGAGTTTTAGACTATTAAAATCTTATGCAAACAATTTTTGTGGAATTTTAAATTTGTGTATAAGAAAAAATTCTCAACTCTATTTAGATAGGGATAATAATTTTATACTTAACACTTTAATTTTTAATTAGTTAATATTTTTGTGAAAATTAAATGTATATATATTGGGAATGAATGAACTGAACACATCTGCTGGTATATATTTATATGCCAATATTAACATTGTATGGTAAATGCATCATCAGCTTTGAGAAAAACTTGTATAGCTTCTTTGTATTACACTTATTTTTGAGACATCTTGATTCTTCCATGTATCTAAATATATAATTCCTAAGTGTTAATCCAGGGGTTTACCACTATGAAAAATTGTGTCCCACTGATTTTAAAATTTCAATGATTTCCATATTTTGAAATGATTTCCACTTTTTTCAAATTATTTCAATTTTTTTAAATGATTTCCAAATGATTTACATTTTTGAAATGATTTAAATTTTTTGAAAATATTTCCAAATGATTTCCATAAGGTTGTCCCATGATTTCCAATAGTGGTAAACATTGTTTTAATTGTTTTTTTAGTTTCACCATAAAAGAGGCGGGTAAAAAATCATATAAAAAAATAATAAATTATTATTCTTCTTAAATAAAATAAATTGATATTTGACTCAATAAATCCATTGTTAAAACAAATAAACAATAAAATGTATTAAATTATATTATTAAGTTTCATATATACTTATATATTATGATTCACAAGTGTTAATTTATATTTAATTTCTCTGTATAGAACAACCAAACACAATCAATATTTATTTTCATTATTATTATTTATTATGGCAATAATGGAGGTAAAAAAACAAATTGTTTATTGATTTAATAATATCAATTTTATTAAAATTATTTATATATATGGAAAACAAATAAATAAATAATGATTTTATATGCAAAACAATTACTTACAAAAAAAAAATTTACATAAAAATATTATTAAGTTTAAGGTGTTAAATTATTTATATTAAATAAACAATTTTTTTCGGATACCGCAGCAATTATAACTTTGTAATTTTATATAAACTTAAAAAAAATTTTTGTCGCGCATAAAAGAACATATAATTAAAGAATAATATGTTTATCAATTTTAAATAATATTTTTGTATAATTGCCATGCAAAAAGAAATATTTCTTTTTTATAAAAACAATGTTATATTTCATGGCTATACTTATTTACGAAATTCCATAAGTCACAAGTTATATACATTTTTGTATAATAATACACTTGCACATTATGCGACTATAAGCAAAACATTAAAAACAATTGTTATTTTCTGCGAAGTTTTTAAATGGATTTTTTTTATACCAAGACAGCCAAGTATAGACTAAAATTATAAATTAATAAAAAAAAGAAAACTACCTATTCATATTTTGGAAAAAGCTTGGAACTTATGAGAAAATAGTAAGAAATGAGAATGCTATACAGAAGGCAATTGAGTTGATTGACTTTTTTATCTAAATCGAATGATTGCAGTTTTTAGACCAAGACCCTATTTACTCTAATTAATTTTTTTTTTGTTTTTTCCTGAACATTGTAGAAATCAGCGAATTAGATGGAAAACCCTATACAGACTTTACAAAATAGTGAGAATGCTAAAATACAGCTAAAAAAGATTCATTTTAGCTGTTAATTGTTGCTGTGACAACGTTTTTGCAGCAATATTTTACAGCCAAAATACAGCTAAAAAATTGCTGTATTTTAGCTGTAAATTGTTGCTGTGAAAACGTCGAGGAAAACGTTCTTTCAGCAACATTTATTAGCTAAAATATTTGCTGTATTTTAGCTGTCAATTTTTGCTGTGACAACGTTCCCTCAACAACATTTAACAGCCAAAAAATAGCTGTAATTTAGTTGTAAATTTTTGTTGTGACAATGTGCTCCCAGCATTCTGCAATTTATAACAAAATGTTTGTTACCAAACGTCGCTGAGAAAAACAAGTTCAAATAATTTTTTTTTGCAAAAAAGCTTAAAATACCGAATGAAAAAGTGTAAAAAAAAACATTACAGATTTATCGAATATTATATAACTATGCAAAATGAAAAGAATAATATCGTGATCGCATATATTATGTCGCCTATTGAAATACATTTTGTCTTCAATCACAAGAAAAATTATATTTATTTGTATCATAATATGAGAGTTTGTAACTTATTACTCGTATTTATTATTATTTAATATAATAATAAATGATTCCAATTAAGTTAATAACATAATTACATTAAATATATCAAACATTTATATATATATTATGTATTAAGTTGTTGTTTAATACGCGTCAATTATATTATAGACATTTATTTTAATAAATAATATTTATATTTATAAATGTTTACTATTTTTCTTGTAAATTTAATTTATTTTATGTCTACATATACTTTGACTTATATAGTTTTATAATATATAATTCATTCATTATTTTTATAGAACTATACATATAGACGAATTATGATGTCAAGTGTATATATTTTATAGATATATTTCGTTATTTATGATGTTGAATATTGAGTTGTATTAAATTCTGTTTTTAAATTTTTAATCAAAAAACGAATAATTATATGCAGAAAGCAACAGACAACCAAATCGTTCAATCATTTGTTAAAATTTATAAAATAAATTTAAATCTTAAAAAGCTCTTATTTAAGAAAAGTATTTATTATGTAAATAAATGTATATAGTATAATCGCAATAAATTAAGGTCATTGTAATTTGTTGTATACAATTTAATAGGATGTGACATTCGTTAATTTATTATCAATTATTATTAAGAAATGAGCATTGATCACTATATAACATGCGTTTTGTTTTTTTAACCAGTTTATCAAATTGATCTTAATTCTATTTTATCATATAGTTAATTAATTTTTTAAATAACAATTGTAGTTGATCGAGTTAATTTTTTTTTTTTTTTATTTCAATGAAAATTAAATATGTTTGGGACAATAAAAATATTTGTTTAGCTCCTAATTTTGATGTTAAATTTACACTGCAACTTGTGGGACTGACTGAGTGTAGGACTTACTGACTATGGGACGGACTTAATGTATGACTAACTCACTGTATGACTGACAGACTGTGGAACTGACAAAGTATGGAGCTGACCAACTATGAGACTTACAGAACAAAAAATTAATTAATATAAGTGATCGTTTCAATTAAGAAATAAAATAAACTGACTCTTCTCTGCTTCATCTATAAATAATAACTTATCTAAAAAACTATAACATTTTAAAGTTCGGCTTTTCTCTTTTATTTATTATAATATAATTATTATTATATACAAAGAGATAAAAATCTTGACCTTTACTTTAAAGTTAAATGAGTTTATAGTTTATTTACAATTATTTAACTATATATAGAAACCATAAAATCTATTTTTATGTTTATTTTAATATTAATACTTTGTGGTATATTTATGCCTATATACTTCCACAAATTATGTAAAATCGTAAAATCAAGCGCATATATCACACTGTGTATAATAACTTTTTTAAACATTTTAACCGCACAGAAAGACAACGATCCATCAGGAAATATTATCTTTATGACATTTAATATTTTCATACACAATTTTTTTTTCTTTAAAAGCCATAAAAGATTTTTAATAATATTTTTTGTATATATACAGTTTAAATATTCAAGTGCATTACCCTTTATAATTAGATAACAATTTTTTTCTTCAAAACAAACACCTTATATGCATATTTATTGTTGTATATGAAATAAAGTAAGTTGTTAGAAAATATTAAATAATATACTATTAGGGAGCCTCAATGCAAATGCACAAAATTATACAAGGTATACGCAGGGAATTTTAGGGTAGCCAATAATTAAACGTTTTTGTACGTATTTTTGTTTTAATTTGTAATTAATTAAATAAATTTGGTTATTTAGTTCAAATATTCTCCAAAAAATGAATATATTTTTGCTTCCCGAATTATTTCTAAATTGCTCCTTATAATAATTCATAAGAACTCTTATATAATTTTAATCATCATCATCATCATCATCGTGTCCTTTACTCCAAAGCGTGGGAGCATAGGGACCATTTTACCCTTTTTTTTCTATCTG
>JANSTW010052568.1:0-12394 GCA_027564275.1 Diadocidia ferruginosa
GTCGAGTCTCGAACCCGGAACCTCTTGGACACAAAGCCGTGATGCTACTCACTACTCTATGCTGACTACATAACTGTCTGGTAATAATTATTAAATTAAAATTTATGTCTTATAATAAACTTTATATATTGCGAATTTAATCTCAAAAATTTGGGATACACAGCGATGTTCAAGTTAGGTTCTGTTATCTATTAACTTCAACAGCGATCGGACTCTGTATAGCAACTCTGTACAACACCACATATAGTTAATTTTTTACTATCTTACTAGCTTTTTTTATTACATTGAAATCTAATATATTTCCGAAATTTCCCATTTAGAGCTATAAAAATTTGTTATTAAATATTTTCCCCGTATACACATAAAAAAGTGGTGCGTATTCAATATAATATTCGCATGTTTTTTTTCTTTTGGCTAAATTAAATTATATGTTATTTTATTTATGTATAGGCGGAAAAACCCAAAACTTTTCTTTTCTCTCGATAATGTAATCTATCATCTTTTATCATATTTTCTAGATTTTTGTACATTAAATAGTATTATTGAGCTGCTGGTCTCACCGAACCAAATTTGCATAATTTATTTATCCTTATTTTTTATTTCCACTCACGTAGTAATATTCGGCATATAATATTCAATATTATGTACTATATCGATAGATAGACAGTGAAAAACATCATCATAAATAACATCTGTACAAACATAAAAAAAATATTATGTATATCAATTCACAATACTACTAATATAATAAGAATATTTTATTGAGGCCTATCTATATATAGATTTTAGACGCGAGCTTAACAAAAAAAGGATCCTTTTATTATTATTAATAAACTTTTCCCTTTTACTCGCATATTTATATAACAAACACCATTCGAATATTATTAAATAAAGGTTTTGTTGGTGCTATGGTTTTTTTTCGATTCACTGATTAATATTTGTTTAAAAAAAAAATGAAGAGAAGAAAATTTGCTCATTTCAAAAATGAAAAACCTAAATGTCATCACATTATACTCGATACATGCTTACCAAAAAACATTGATGTTCGAATCTTCCTATATATACTTATAGTTAACAAAAATTTCAACAACAAAATCCTCTTAATCTTTGGCAATATATAGAGATAATCACAACAACAAAATCGATCCTCATTTATATTTATACAGAACACACTTAGATATTAAGGTTATTAGAGACGAATAATTGAAATATGTCACGAAATGCTTCGATATATTTGGCTTCAAAAAGTAAGTGGCGTAATTAAAAAAAACTGTTAATTTTAATTCTCGGCTGAAGTGTAGAATTTTCTCCCACTCTTATATCTTTCCCAAACTTTGTAGAGAGGTAGAAGAATCTCCCTTGAACAATGTTTGTTGTTGGAGTTTGTGGCAAATATGCAGAATGGAAAGATGGGGGTACATCCCCCTTTAAAATGGGAGAAGCTTAACCCTTTCGCACGTAAATATATTCTACTCATAAGAAATTATTTTTTTTGGGAACATAAAAAAGTAAATTTACATCAAAAAACAAAAAAATTGTTTTTGACCCTAAATAAATTTTCTTGGAGAACATAATGCACATAAGGGTTAAGAACTATTTTTTATGCAACTTTTTTAATGTATATTTTTTATTTTTTTGAATTTTTTATTTAAATTAATTAGTTATTTTTAATTTAATTTATAGAAAAATTGTTCTTGTACATTTAAATGTGCGCCACGTGCGAAAGGGTTAACGTTAATATAGAAAATATGTAAATATAAACATTTATAGGGGTTGTATGATGGCAAATGAAAGGTCTTGACAAGGGCTACAACTTCAGTTTTAGAGGGTTTTAGAATGCAGGGTGGCCCGATGCCACGACAAGAAAATTCAAAAACAGCAGGGAGTTCAGTGGGCGGCGCGGAAGCCCCCTGATACGAAGAAATTTTTTTTCATCGCTCCAGACCAATATAACTAATGTCTAAATTTGCTTTTTTTAATTGACAGAAATAAATCAATAAAATAAAATTTCTATACAAATTACAAACTTTAAACCCCTCGCCCTCAGAAAGGGGGCCGAGCGCCGCAAACTACTTGAACAAATGTTGTTTAAGGAAAATCCGTCTACCATCGTACAAAGGTTGGGGATGATCCAAGAGAGGGAGAGATTCTACATATTTGCATAATTCTCTTATCTATGGCCATTGAACTCAAAAAACCAATGTGGGACTAACTGAGTTGTGCGACTGTTACACTGACTGAGGTGAAAGAATTACTGAACATGGCATTGACTGATTATGCGTCTGACTTAGTGTGGCACTGGCTGTTTGCTTAAATTGCTGATAGTGGAACTGACTGAGTGTAGGACTGACTGAGTGTCGAACTGACTGAGTATGGAACTGACTAAATGTGGGAATAGCTGAGAGTGGGACTGACTGATTGTTGAACTGTCCGAGGGAGGGACTGACTGAGTGTGGGAATAATTGAGGTGTGAGACTAACTGAGGTGTGGGACCGACTGAGTGTGGTATTGACTGAGTATGAGAATATCTGAGAGTGGGACTGACTGAGTGTGAAACTGACTGATTGTGGGAATAGCTGAGACTGTGACTGATCGAGTGTAGGAATGACTAAGGTGTGAGACTAAACTGAGGTGTGGGACCGACTGAGTGTGGTACTGACTGAGTGTGGGAATAGCTGATAGTTGGAGTGAATGAGTGTGGAACTGACTAATTGAAGGACTGAATGAGTGTGGGACTGACTGATTGTAAGAATAACTGAGAGTGGGACTGACTGAGTGTGGAACTGACTGAGTGTGGAATGTGACTGACTGATTGTGATAATAGCTAAGAATCGGACTGACAAAGTGTGAGACTGATTGAGTGTGGGACTGACTGATTGTGGGAATAACTGAGAGTGGGACTGACTGAGTGTGGGAATGACTAAGGTGTGAGACTAACTGAGTGTGGGACTGACAGAGTAGGAAACTGACTGAGTGTTTCACTGACTAAGTGTGGGACCTACAGAGTCTGAGATTTTCAGCTTCCACTCTTGAAATTTTTTATCATTCGTGTCTGAAACAAATATAATAAAAATAAATAAACCTATACCTCTATATTCTGAAAATGAAGATGCGAAAAAAAACTTTTTCTTTTCATTATCGCTATTTTCTTTTTGCAGTGCAAATATACAAAAGACGAAAAATGATAAGAGGAAAAATAATAATAATTTGTTGTTTTGTATACCTACTTATATACAGAATGCGATGTCTCAATAATTTTTAATTAAATTAGAGAAAAAAAAACTGGTGTTTGAGATGAAAAAAAAATGAAAAGGTTTTCTTATTATACGAAATAAAGCAGTTCGTTTGAATTCTACAAGAATAAAAATATTTTTTTTTCTTTTACTATTCAGCCTTACATTGATCAATATAGTTAAATATTACTTGAATGTATTTATTATGTGATGTCCTGTTGCTGACTTCTGATTCAGAAAATCTAAAAAAAAGGAAAATATGTATCAGCTTGTTCGTTTGTCTGACTCAGGCTTTGCGTGAAATATCAAAAGTTGATTTTATCAAATCAAAAATTGATCCAATCCATCAATTATTTTTTGATCGAATAAAAATTCGATAATAATTAAAATTTGACCGAATCAATTTTAGAGCGAATCAAAATCTGATAAAATGAAAATCACAAAATATATGATTGAATCAAATCACATTAAATCAAAATTCGATTAAACCAATTTTAATTAAGCGTTGATCAATTATTTGATTTTTTTAGCAAGTCTTGTGCTGGTCTGTACACAAAAAAACTATGAACGTTTTAATCTTTGTTGACACGTTTTTGTACTTCGCAAAACAAATTATTTAAAAAATCAAAATGGCCGCTTCAATATGGCGCTTACAAACATTTTTTAATCTGAATAAAAATTAGTGGTGTTCAAAGAAATGTGTATCGATTTATTAAACATGAAATCTATTAAGGTAAGGTGGAGGATTTGATGTTGATTTAAGAAGTTTATTATTTCTTGAAAATTGAAATTAATTAATGTAATATGAAATCAAATTCTTAAAAAAAAAAATTAGAACCGCTCTTCAATACTCTGATAATAAAAAGAAAAACAAAGCTAGAAAGCATGAAGAGTGATGAAAATTACTTAGACAACATGAATTTCGAACAAAAAATATTGAATACAAAAATATTTGACGCTCTGCGGCGAAAATTCGTGTGGAGATTGAGAAAATGTATTTCTTGTACTTATATATTTAATAGATTTTTCCATTAAAGAAAATTGCTATCTATAAATTCGTTATGTATATACTTGATGCTTGTGCCACAGATAAGTATTTTTTTGAATGAAGAAAAGGGAATATGTATTGTATGTATATGTATAGATTTTATGTACATAAAAACATCACAATATTATTGAATAAATTGATCTCTTTGAAGCTTTGATGTTTTTCTATGTTTTCATAATTTTTCATTTTTTCATCTTTTCTTTATATGTACATAATATTATGTAAACCTATAGTTGTATATGTTATATGTACAATAATAATATTCACCAAAAAAGAATATTTATGGATTTTACTGAATTAGTGCAAGACGTATTTTATTATATATAAGAAAATCAACAAACATATAATGTTTTCTCTAAACATAAGTTACCAAACTTACCTTTATGTATGTTATTTTAATATTCCCAAACTTATGGCATCTCTCAAAAGATTTTCTAAAATATATTTGTACACACTTTATATACATAAAAAAGAAAGCACACAATATTCGTTATGATGGGCTTAGGGAATTTGATTCAATATTATAATATTCTATTTATCTACCTACGACGATATATAAGAAAATATTTTTGATGAAAAACAAAAAAAAATTGTTTTCTAAAATAAAGCAAAGAAAAAGTCACAGAAGGATTTTTGTTTGGCTTTGCGCCTTGCTCGTGTCTATATATAGGTATACATTTAAATGAAAAAAAGAAATATTATTTTCCAAAAAATTTATTTAATTTTGAAATATTATATTTAGGAAAGTCTGCAAAAGATGATTTTATTAAATATAAATACATTTTTTTGCCATTCATTCAATTTGCGAAACACGCGACGATACAAATTTTATCCAAATTACATGCGCGCCGACAATAAAATTATATGAGATGCGGGCGAGATATTTTCATATAATCAAATTGTTATAAATATAAATAAAAATATTTTGGAGATTTGTTGAGTATTTGATTTTTTGTGTATGTAAACAAAAAACTTTGTTTAAAAGAAAACAAAGATTAAAGAAAAATTTTAAGAGCCACAGGATGGGATAGCTCCTGTACCAAGGAGTATAGAATGCGACTTCATTGAAAAAATCATTTAATTAAATGAGTGTGTTTTACAAAATTCTATGAATTCTAATAAATATAAAAGATATTAAAACATAAAATATTTTGAACTATGTTGTGATTTCGGAAAATTAAAATTGGCGGATTCAAGATGGCCTCCAAATATAAAATGCTATTTAAATCTGTAAGAAATTATTCGAAAAATTTCACACTGAATTAAACTTTATTTGTAAATTAATTTAATTGTGATCATTTAAGACAAATTTTAGTCTGGGACAATAAATTAACATAATTAGTAAGACAAAAAAACGGTCCGAGAGCCCCCAGTATAACTGGTATGCTGCTTTTACTATCTTTTAACATTTGAAAACTGGCAAAAACTAACATTTTCTCTATAAGTTCACATATTTGAACAAAAAGTATGAAATAATAGATAATTACAACAACAACAAAAAGATGCAGGACCACCTCGTCTTTAAACTAAAGATCCAAAGTAAAATTTCAGAGTATAAAAAATAAAAAATAAATCCACACCAAAATTATCTAAAACCCGTAAAATTGACTAAGTATATATGATCAAATTAAAAAAAACGTATATAGGAACTTCCTTTAACCTGTTTGACCTAGAGACTCATAACTCAATCCCAGAAAAAAACTCATCGTTGCTAAAATTTGACAAAATGACGTGTCAGGTGTCAACTGGTAAAAATCTTTTTCTACATGCTCATATTAATTTTCTGCGATTTAAATAAAAACGTATGGGAGCCCTCCTTAACCTTTAACTAAAGAGACTCTAAATTAAATCCGAAAGTAAAGAACCGCTAAAAGCTGACCCTTACAAAAAAAATCGTAAAACAGCTCCTCCACTCCTTTGACCTATAGACTATACTAAAAACTAACGCCTATCAAGACTGGACCAAATCCATTGACCAAGAAAACATTTTCTCTGCATAATCATATTTTCCTACCATTTTTATAAAAAAAAATCGTATGGTTGCCCCCCTCTCCATAGTTTTCCCATAGTTTTCAAATGCAATCACAGAGCACAAAATAAATATAAATAATTCAGAATGGACACTTAGTGTAAAAACACCGAAGCTTGAACAATTTTCAATTATCGTCTTTAACGCCACTTGCGTTGATTGGACAATTTATATGTATGTATGTATGTATATAGTGCCGGTTTACCGCTCTCTGTCACAGACAGATGGCGTTTAACGGTGAGTACCGGAACTACTAGTATAAGTAATGTAAAAAAATAATTAAATTTAAAAATAAAATTTGGGAAAAAACTCTATTCCACGATGTTTGTATGAATATTTTTTAATTAACAAAATTAAATTTTTTAAAATTTGTTGAACCAATTTTTCTGAAACATGCACTAAAGTTCACATTTGGTTTTTTTAATATTAAAAAATAACAAAAAAAAAATTCAAAAAAGCATTTCTTCCACCCTCTTTCTATTTCATTTATCAATGCCAGTAAAAAAAATTATAACATTTCATCGAAAGATGAGCGCTCAATCGTGCATCAAAGTTACCCACTGCATTGGTATCAGTCACTCTTAAGGGAAAAATTTAATAGCGAAAATCTGTCAAAATAAGAGAGCGAAAAATTTGAGCGGGAAAATTGTACACTACCGAAAAAAGATTTTAGTGTTGCCATATATAGAAATATGGCTGATTTAAGTATTACTGCGGTAAAAATATATAAGTTTTGCTTCACAATCAGCCATGTTCATTATTATATTTTTCCGCGGGAACCTACGAAAAACAGGCTATTGACATAAATGATCCCAAAGTATGGGACTACTTAAAACTCACCCTGAGACCAAATTTTGGCTAAATCCGTCCACTGGTGTAAATTTTGTTGTGTCTTATAGTTTGCTGACAGACAGACGGACGGAGATTAATTTGAATTATTAATAGTTATAAAATATTTTGATCTATGTTGTCATTTAAAAATAATAAAAAAATAGCGAACTCAAGATGGCCTTTAAATTTAAAATGATATGAACTCAGTAACATATTATTCGAAAAGAGTGATGAAACAAATTTCTATTTGTAAATTATTTTATTTCTGATGTTTAGAGAAATATGTAGGTACCTATCCAATAAATAAAAGATGGTGGCTTTTTCCACTTAATCGCAGCCAATTTTTAATCGATTTGAATGGATAAAAAACAAATGTAATCAAAAATTACTTTTGATAATAACAAGATGGATTTTTTTTTCGAAATAAAATACATAAATAATAAAAACATGAAAAATAAAACATGACTTTTCAAAATGTATGAAATTGGATTTTTTTCATTATTTTATACGAATAATTTTACTTTTTTCGACTGTTGATTTGAAATATGTAAATATTTTAAAACCGGCTAATCGGTCTAATTCAAAGCAAAGCTTTTTCGAAATAAATTAATGTGTCGGGCAAACTATGTTATTTCTTAAAAAACAAATAATCCATGAAGTAATTTCGGTATTTAAAACACGTTTCGGGACCTGCGTCCCATCATCAGAATGGCTGAGAAACTCTAAAAACAAGTTTTTTAAATCGTTTCTTTATTTGATAATAACTTAAGGTTAAATATTATTGTTTATAAAATTAACAATAATTTTTTATATAAAGTTGTACAGTGATTATTGATGATGAAGTAATATTCATTTTCATAGACATCAAAAATATGTAAATAAAATTCTATTAGTCCCATAAAGATAATTAAAACTGATGATAGGACGTAGGTCCCGAAACGAGTTTTAAGTGCTGAGATTACTTCACGGATTATTTGTTTAAAAAAAACATAGTTTTTTCTTAAGTTAACAAAAATTCTCAAGGCTGGGCGAAGAAAGGTACGCTTTGCCCAAGTCGACCCATTAATTTATTTGAGAATAGCTTTATTTTAAATTAGGCCGATTAGCCTTTATATATAATAATATATAATAATATATAATATATATAATAATATTAACATATAATAGTTTTTATTTTAAATATTCGAGAAATTTAGAAAATTAAAAAAAAACAGAGTCGAATGGACAAATGATAGAAATTTCTTCTAAAACGAAAAACTGTGTATTTTTGAGTGAATTAAATAACTAAAAAATATCTGAAAAATAATTATTTAAATGTCAACCAATGAAAATATTTCCATTTTTTTTAACTTAGCAGTTTTAATATAAAAAACTGTGTGTTTATATTATTTATTTGACGTTTCGTCTAATATAAAAGACATCTTCTGTTTTTTTATGAAATATTTATTACTGAATATTTTACACTGAATAGAGGGAGTCAATAACTTTTGCGAAACTACAAGTATTACCGTATATTTTAATAAAATTTTCACTCTGTGGCATTTTGAATAGTCGAGCAAAGAGTTTTTTTTTAATTTCATAATATTGGAGAAAAACAAATTTAGGTATTTAGATAACAACAAAATGTTCAAATTTTTTTAATATCTAAAAACTGAAATATTTTTTTAAAATCATAGATTTGTCGTAGATGAAGAAATTTATAAAAAAAAATCGTTTGTTTTTTCTTTCTCTATATAAAATACAATAATTCGAAAAGTATTTCCGCATATGAATTTTCTTTTCTCTTACAAATGAATACACACATCACATCACTCGTTTTGTAGTATAATTTATACATAATATAATCTTTAAATTTTGATAAGGGATTTGTTGCACCTTTTTATGATATATTTTGACGTATTTTCTTATTATAGTTTTAGCCGAATATGTTTAAATCATACATACCTATTATAATGATGAAGGATATTTTTCTTTTATTTTAAATTTTTTCTATTCTTTTTTTTTTGTATAATCAAATATTTAAAGTAGACCAATGAAAACCACTAATATATACAGGTATAGCTTCTAAGCCATACTGATGATAGGACATAAGTTTTCCGAAACGTTTATTAATACGCACAAACGAAATTTCTCAAAATCAAAATATTGACATCTCAGTCGTAATTCACTTTTCATTTTTTTACTGTTGTGTGTTGAATTTTTAAGCTTTAAGAGTTTTTCTATTCTCACATAATTTTTTTACCTCGGGCACAGCAAAATCGTAATCAGAATATTTAATACATATATCAAAGCAAAGTATGTAATCTATGCTTAAAAATGGGCTGAAAAAGAACGAAATTTGTTGTATGGTGCGTAACTTGAACAAAATAAAAAGTTTTTTGTGCATATTTCGGTTATTTTAAGATGTTTTTATATTTTTTTTTTGGAAACTGAAATATAATAAAAATACCGGTAATTTTATAATTTTAAATTATTGATATTCATCATAGGTATTAAACGGTAAAATGAGGTGCGTAACGCTGGAATTGCCCTATATATAGTTTAATATATTTAAAGCTTTACTTATATCTGTTAAAATTTTTAATTTTTTCGTCCTTATTTTTATATTATCTATATACATTTCGTCTAATCAGAAAATATATCGAAAAATAAATCAAGTTCTATATCTTAAAAAAATCTATAATGTGTAAATGTATATATCTTTTATCTTTACTAAGCCAAAAACACCCTCTCATAACTCTTTCAGAAATAACACACCGATTTCAAACGGCCCGTGCAGAAGTTCGAGCACTTTTGCTACAATGTCTCTTGCCATGGCTGGAAAATATGGAATTAGTAGCCGCAAATGTACCACCCGCTACCCCATTGTCATATATAATGGTAAGTTAATAAAAAATAAATATCATATTATATTACACAAACCTACAAATGTAGGTAATATTGGTAGTATTAAGGCAGAAGCCAGTTTAATACTTTTATCTATAAGAAAAAAAAACCTAGGCTGTGTTTAATATATGAATGAAACACTTTGTAAATCCTTTTTTTTATTATTCAATATATTTTATATATTTTATGCGTGAATGAGAATAAAAAAATTGGATATATAAGAAAATCTTCTTTTTCCATCTAATATTCGATTTTATTTAAATTAATTTTTTCCTTCTTTTTCTCCAATAAAGTATTATCCAGATTCTGGAGCACGGGGTCGTCGTGAAGGATCCGGTTCAACAGAGGCCACCGAAATGATACTGAACAATCTGTTTTATATTACAGCAAAGGTGAGTTTCGTATTTAATTTTTTCAATGGGAATACTTTTTTTCTTGTGTATTGGATTATGTTTAAAAAGTGTATTGGGGTTTTTTTGTGTGGATAACTTATAAAATTTAATCTTCAAAAAGGTGGTGAATTATAATAATTAAGTGTGTCCTAGTGGATCAATAGGATTTGAACGGTAGTATTATTTACTTTATAAAGTTTAAAGACTTTTGAATAACAAAATGTTTAAAGAAAATGTATATACTAAAAAATTTTTTTTTTTTGAGAAACTCGAATATTTTACAAAATAGCCAAATAGTATCACCAATAGGAACTAAGATCAAATATAGCGGAATTACAGAAAATGTAATTTAAAAATAATCTTTAGAAGTTATATATATATTCCCTGCTTTAACTTTCTATATAAATTAGTAAATATTATAATTAATTTTTTAGAAGGAAGATAAAGGAATATTAAATTAGATTTTATACAAAGGTAAATACAATTTTTGTTGCTCCCATTCTTTGTTTAAATAGATGTTATTTTAATATATTATAGTCATTTCGTTAAAGTTATAATGACTATATTATAGTACAAGGAAATTGCTCCACCTTTCATTTGATAATAAGGATTTAATCTTAAACATATTTTTAGCATATATATACATAGTATTTTGTATGTGACTTACTAAAATACATAAATTATTTAAATCTTTATAGAGTTAAGTTTATATATGTGAGAGTCCTGCAATGGTGATCGAATTTATTGGGGTTTGTGTATACCTTATCAAAAAGAAAACTAACTCAATTTTAGTTAATATTACTTTTGCGTTCCTTGTCTATCAGAATACTACCAGGAAATAATTAGTAAACTCAAGATCTTAACGAGAAAAAAAAACATTAGTATGGTTTCTCATTGAAGAAAAATCCGCAATGAGCTTAAAGTTTTTTTTACGAAACCACTACAATGCGTATGTAAATCTTGTGGTCATCAAAAATTTTCCATAGATTTTTATATAATTTTTTTAAATAATTTAATTAAATTAAAAAAAAGAAATAAACACAACATATATATATATATATGGATCCGCAGTATGAACTTCTCGTAAATGACAGATTTTCAGTATTTTACTAGGATTTTATCTTATACCTTACCCGCGCTACTGTGAGATTGTTAGAGCTTTACCTATATATTAGTTATACTTATAACATATTGTATATATTCGCATATCCATACAATATAAGTTATGCATTAAATTTTAAAATATAAATTCGAATTATGTCTAAAGTTTTATAATTACTTTTTGATTTTGATTATATCATGTATGTATAATGTGTTGTATAAAATATAATATATAAGGACAATAACCGGATAAATTTAAATTTTCTATTTTAATCCTCTGATTAGAAATTTTGATATTTATAATAGTTTTAATAAGTTATTAGTTCGATGTGTTGTGTGATGTGAAGTGAATATTATATAGGAGTTGGTTGAAACAATATTATATATTTAATAATAATATAAAGTTTGGCATAAATATTTGTTCTTAAATCCTGACCATTAAGTTTAAAGAACAATTTTTGTTAATATGTAAAACTAAATATTTTTGAATTAAATTTTATAAAAAATAAAAATTTATACTCAATCAATTATGAAATTTATGAGCAATTGTCAAAAAAAAACTGAAAACCATAAAAAAATTACAAAATTTGCCTCAATTAAAAGCTTGACCGTTATAATTAATAATAGTTAATTATGTAATAATGATTTTTTTCTATGTACATTTAACACGTATATAATGTTTTACATAAAGCGTTTTTTATTAAATTTATTACTAGAACGATGTTACCGCTATCGTGGGTGATGCCCACCAGTAAGAGCTTAAAGTTCTCATGTAAAATCCTCAAAATATTTTATATAAATGCAGTTTGCACTATATTAAGTTTTTTTTACATACGTCTCTATATGTGTGTCTAAAAAAACAAACATGTAACAA
>JANSTW010052579.1:0-12394 GCA_027564275.1 Diadocidia ferruginosa
TCGTGGAATAGAGTTTTTTCCCAAATTTTATTTTGAAATTTAATTATAACAATTTTTCTATGAGCCTGACACGGAAAGAGTTTTTTCTTTTTGCGTTATTTGTACTAGTAGTTCCGCTATATTCACCGTTAATCGCTGTATCAAGCGGTGTTAACAATATACAATTTGAGGTGAACTTTTATTTTATACGAAAAAAAAGTATAAACAAAATTATTCACCACGAAAATTTGTAGAATGTTTGAATATTTTTGATAATATAATTATAAAATTTAGGGCAAATATGTATAGAATTCCCTCCTCCCTCTTGGAACTGTAAAGGATGGCAGGGGGTCTTCCCTGAACAACGAATTGTTCAGGAAGTTTGCGGCGCTCGGCCCTCTTTCAGAGGAGAAGGGGTTTAAAGTTTGTATTTTGTATAGGAAATTTATTTAATTGATTTTTTTTATATTTGTGACATTAAATTATTGCATTTTAAAACTTTTGCATACAAAATTTACACCCCTCCCCCTTCGAAAGGGGTCCTATAGCGCCGCAAACTCCAAGAACAAACGTTGTTCAGGAAAGGACCCCCTACCTCTCTACAAAGTTTGGGGAGGATCCAAGAAGGAGGGGGGATTCTACACTTCAGCCAAATTTAGGAGTGGCAACCCTGCTATTTATAAGAAATTCGCCCGTCCAGGCGTTGCGACGCATGCCGCATATGTCTTCTTTTTGAAAGGGGCGTAAGTCACAATTAAAAATATTAGTTATGTTATGAAAAGTGTATATAAATTCTAAGTATACATTAAAATATTTTAAACCAAATAAATAAATGATTTAAAGTAACTTACGGTTATACGCTAATTTTTGAAAATAAATGACTCATCAAATATGTGTCTAATTTAAATAAATGTCTATTATTTTTAAATTAAAAAAATAATAATTATTATTTTGATATTTAAAAAAACAGTCTGTTTTAAAGCAGTGCGGGGAACATATTATTTGAAAATTGAAATCTGAAAAAATCACAATACTACTAAAATTAAGAGTTTTGAGATTTTTATTGTGTATTATTATAATATAGGTAAATAGTGTAATATTTAAAAAAGATTTCTAATTTCATGAAATAAAATATCAATGACAGTAATTGTTTCTCTTACATTTTCAGCTCCAGTTACAGTAAACTCTAATTTACCACATCACCAATTACGAACACAGCGAGAACCTAGCCAATTTAATAATATGCTTTCTGCACCAAGGTATCTAAAATTAAACTTCTTAATGATGATATTATAAAAATTATTAATTAAAATTATAAAATATGATTTTTTTTTATCTGATCAACAGCCCTTTGCCAGTTTCATCGAATTTGAACGATTCGTATAGTGCAAATTTTAACAATTATTTAGGTATGTATAACTTTAGTATTTGTAACTGATAAATACAATTATAATTTTCTTTTTTTTACAGAAAATCCTCATACACAAAATTTAAATGCCATACCACCGCCTTCGTACGAACAGGCTATGATTCTGTCAACACAACAGGCTCCCTATACAAACAAAAATGATAATATTGTATGATATTTAAAAAAAATCCATTTCAAAAGATGTGTTTTGTTAATATAAAGAAAATTATATTATATTATCTATATACGGGTCAGACATAATTAATAATAATTATAACACAATAACTTAAAAATTAAAACTAATGTTTTTATAAAAAGATTGTTATATTATATCCGTACATGCAAAGATAGAAAAGTTTGTTCGTAATGATAAGAGTTAATTATTGTTATTGCTAAAAAACATAGATTTTACTAATCTGCATACGTTTGGGTTAAAACTTTTAGATTAATTTTAAAATGAATACTTTTAAATAAATAAAAACTTTAAAGATTGTGTTGTTAGTTTAACGATATATTATATATGTAAAAAATCATCTTTATTTAATTATTGTTTTGTATATTTTATTTTTTAAATATTTATTTGAAATACACAAAAATATTTAAAAGTATACAAAAAATAAAGTTATTTTTTTAAATATATCGTTCGCATAATTATTTGCAAAAAATATTATCTTTGTATGTAAAATATTTTAATTAATTAAAAAAAACTTGTGATACTTTCTTCATTATATATAATATATAAAAAATATATATTTTTTTCATCGTATATTTAAGTTATAAAAAACCTTTTATACTAAATAAATAATTTTATTATTACATAAAAATCAATACATTTTAATTATCCCACAATATGTATCTCAAATTAAATTACTATAAGTTTTAAAACGCTCTAAAAGTAAAAAAAAAAACAATAAAAAATCAGATCCTTTTTTATTTTTGAAATTGTGCGAACCTTTATTTAATTAAGTAATACAGCAGTATGTAGCAATAAACAAACTACATAACCTCAAATATTGTATCAAAAAAATTTTAGATGTATTTGTTTACATTTGTTAACACACTCCATATTGTAAAACGTCAAAAATAAATTTGAAAACGTCAGCTGCTACTGCCTTATACTAGATATATTGATGAAACTGAAAAAAAAAATCATTTGTGAGAGCCACCTTATAAATTTAAAATAAATCTCAAAGATACGGTTTCATCTCTTCTTATGTTGTATTCTTTGATATACATATTTGACACATCAATAATCTGCACTACCGACACTATAAACACACAACAAAACAAAAATCGCAGATAACTTCATTCTATTCGCGCAAAAGCAAAATGGTTGTTGAAGCAGAAGCTGCATGAAACGAAATCTATTTTAATTAAAACGCCATAAAGAAAAGTTTTTAATTTGTAAGTGAAATTCGAAGGTAAACCATTATTGAAATTTGATTGACTCCGCTGGACAGAAGAAAACCAGCCCGCTAAAATGACACAATATTTGCCTCCAAATCTGCTGGCATTGTTCGCCCCACGCGATCCAATGCCATTTTTGCCTCCGCCAGATAAATTACCACACGAGAAAAAGACAAGGGGCTACATTGGAGTTGGTAATTTTATGGGATTGTTTGAGGTAAGTTCGAAAATTATACGTTTCAATGGATTTGATATGATTTTTTCTAAAGGATCCAAAAGACACACCACTGCCGACCAGAGTGGAGACTCGCGAAGAACGCTTGGAACGACGGCGTCGCGAAAAGGCCGAACAAGTTGCCTATAAATTAGAACGTGAAATAGCAATTTGGGATCCACAACAATTGAAATCCTGCACAGAGGATCCATTTAAGACATTATTTGTTGCTAGAATTGTAAGTTTTACTAGAATTTTATTGTTGTGAAATGTTTTACATTTCTTTGTTCTAGAATTATGACACATCTGAATCGAAATTACGGAGGGAATTCGAGGTATACGGTCCAATAAAGAAAATTCTCGTTGTTCAAAATGCGGACACAAACAAACCTCGAGGCTACGCATTTATTGAGTACGAACATGAAAGGGACATGCATTGTAAGTAGACCGAGACTGACTCATCATTTCCAATGGAAAAGAAATTCAATTTTACAATTTTTTTTTAATTTAATTAATTTTAAATGTATACTTCCAAAAAGATTTGATTACAACTTGATTAGTCATAAAGATACGAGGGGGTCGGGTAACCACCTGCAAAAAATTTGTCCCACAGACTTCCAAAAGATTTCTAAGGCTTCAAAAAAAAAACGTACAAAAAACTTAAGACTTCCAATACTTTCAAAGGTGATTTTTTAACATTTTGTCCTAAAAGGACTTCCATTTTGAATTTTTTTTACTAAGAGTTCTCACATTATTGCGACTTCGACTAAAATTTCACAGGAATACCAAAGAGGTGTCCTCGAGGGGTAATCACTTAAAAATATTTGTCCCACTGACTTCCATATTGAAATGACTTCCATGATTTCCACATAACTTCCATGTTCCATATGACTTCCATATGTCTTCTATGATTTCCACATGACTTCCAGTTCCATATGACTTTCATATGATATCCATGTTCCATATAACTTCCATATGTCTTCCATGGCTTCCATAATATGAGTTCCATCGAGGTTGTCCCAGAACTTCGACATGTGAGTACCCCCTCGGGTGTCCTAAGCCAAGAACTTCTAAAAGTGATTACTCTTCCAGGTTGAACCATCTGAAAATTGTGCCTCAAAGACTTTCGAAACTTCCATATAAATCCAAAAGAATTCTCAACACTTTCAAAATTGATTATTTTAAAATATTTCCAAGATTCCAAAGTATTGTCGCCCCAAGACATCCAAAGGTCATTACCCCCTCGATATCATTACATTTAAAATTAATTAATTTAAATTTTAAGTTTAAATCAAAGACAGTGGACCAAATCCAATTATTCCAATGCAATTTAAACTTTCAAGAAACAATCGATATCGATAAGTTTTCTTATTGACTGATACCTGAAATTGGTCCACAAATTTTAATTTAAACTTAAAACCAAATAATTTAAAAAGCAAAAAATCTAAACCATATAGTAAGTTTTGATGGACACAAACAAATTGATTAAATTAATTCCGGTTTTGTTCTGTTTTTGATAGTCTTGTGTTGCGCTCAACAACAAATTAGAAAAAAACTCACTGATTTCCTAAAAAAAATGCTCCTCAAGCGCAAACAGTTAAGTATAAAAAAAGTATGCGTTGTGAGAATGTCCCTGACACACGCGATCCAATTGATAGGTTTGTATGTGTTTTAAATGTGGTAAGACCTGCAGCCAAAACAAAAACCATACAATTTATAATTTCGCAACAGACAATTATTTGTTAAAAAAATTAGAAGACAAAAAATGTTGTTTAGTTTCTTTTCTTGGAACAACGATAAATTTGTGTATTGCGAGAGATTGACTTCTTTAAATTTAATTTTAACAATTAAAGAAATTAAACAACATAATTTAATCTCAGGTAACGTTTTTAGTATAACGGAATAAAAATTCAGGTAAATATTTTGAGATCCGAATTGGATGCGGTATGATAAAGCAATATTTTGTTTGACATTGCCTATTCTTTGAGCATAGTGTCATCGACTTTTTACTACAATCTTGCATTAAATTTTTTTCGTACAACCCTCGTTTCGAGTTTTAATAGGCACTTTTCTAGATTACCGAAAATTCGCAAGCGTTCAACAAAAAATCACGAATTTTTGTTTTAACGCCATCTTGAATTAGGCCGCCATCTTGATATTTCAATTGATTAATACTTTTCTACAAGACTTATCACAAAAAATTTTAAATGACTGGTGCAAAGGGTTACATCAAGACTTCTATAGAGCTTCCCAAATTTCCATAAGTCTCCCATATTTAAAAAAAAACTTCATTGGTTGTCAAAAATATGGCTCAAGATCCCCTAAGGAGATTATCCCGTGATTTGCATAAATCTTCCAAGATTTTCAAGACCTGCCTAAAGCTTCGAATATTATTATAAATCTACCATAATTTTCAAAAGACTTCCATAAAGCTTTCAAGATTTCCATTAGCCTTGCAAAACTGCCAAAGAGGTATCCTAAGAGCTCCAAAAGTGATTCCATAAATCTTCAAAAAATTTCATAAAACTTTCAAAATGTCTATAAAACTTAACTTAACTCTCACAAGAATTCCAATAGACTTGCACAAAATTTCCAAGATTTTCATTAACTTTCAAAAAATGCCAAAGAGTTTTCCCAAGAACTCTAAATGTGATAACTCAAAGACTCATAAAACCTACAAGATATACATAAAACTTCCAACAAACAATACTTCCCGAATTCCCATAAAATTTTCATGAAATTGTCAAGATATCTATTAATATTTTATAAGACATCCAAAATTTCCAAAGATGATTCCCAAGACTTTCATATGTCCTTGCGATTCTGTGGTATTGTGTTAGATTGCCAAGATGACATTCATAGTCCAAAGAGGATTATTCCCATACTTACATGGATTCAAAAGAGGTATCATAAAATTCGAAAGGTGATTATCCCAAGACTTCTATAAATCTTCCAAGATTTTCATAAAGCTGCCAAAATTTCCAAAAACTTTCATAAAGCTTCCAAATTTATTATAAGAGTTCCATGGAATTTCCAAGATTTCCATAAAACTTCCATAAGGCATTTAAAGTTTCTAAGAAGGTTTCCCAAGACTTTCAGAGGCCCTTGGTATATTAAGAATTCCAAAGGATTTTTTCCCAAGATTTCCATAAATCACAGATTTATAAAAGACTTGCACAGAGCTTCCAAAATTTTCATAAGGCTTCCATGATATTTACAATGCTTACATTAAACTCCCAAAAGATTTCTTTCAAGACTTTCAGAGACCCTTACGATTCTGTGGTATTGTGTTAGATGTCCCAAGATTTGTATATGATATTCCAAGTGATGTCCAAAGATTTTCAAAGATGGTTATCTCAAGATTTCTATGGCTTCAAAGATTTCTAAAGGTTATTAAGTATCCAGACTTCTAAAAATCTTGAATTTCATATATCTTCCAAGATTCCCATATAAATTAAATAAAATTTCCTGGATTTTTATAAAACTTCCATAATTCCAAGAATCCCAAAGACTTTCGGAAGCTCTCTGTAGTATAGGTTTAGATTCATCATCATCTCATCATTTACTCAAAAGCGTGGGATCATAGGGAATCAACAAATTGCTTCCAACGCACTCGATTTCTTGCCAGAGCCTTTACTTCGTTGAAGCTTCGGCTTCCTTTAGCATCTTCGGCGCCACGAAAATTTAGGTCGTCCTCTTCTACGGATTCCAATCAAGCGCCGCCCGCGCTATGCCATCGCTTGGTCGTCGCAAAGTGTGTCCCATCCAACCCCACTTGATTTAATGCTCCCAAATTCGGTTTAAGATTATTACAAGCGAATTTAAATTAAAAATAAATTAACTTTTATCCCGAACACTCCTCATCCTGACGCTATGCCTTAGTGTTCGGGCATTGTCAACCGAAATTTTATTATTATGTTCAATTCGTGATCTCTCCTTCTACTACTACCACTACTACTAAATCGGATATTCCACCGCTTTTTTCCCGTGCGGCCAAAAAGTATATGGTAAAAATTTTTATTGTTGTTTATTTTTTTTTTAATTAATTTAAATATTTAAACTAAAAATTAGAAGATTAATAAATTTGAAATATATGCGCGCAAAAGTTTCTTTGTACGTAAGTATATATAAAGCGCACCAGGTAAAGGGTTGCTCACACACACATTGAATTATAATAGCTCAGTATGGTTTCTCACCAAACAAAATACGCAAACAAATTTTTATAATCGCGGTTGAACACAATAACTTTTCAAAAAAAAAAAAAAATTCGCGGGATACCAAAAAAAAAATTAAATTCTTCAAAAAATAAATAAAACCAAAGACATTTAAAAACTTAAGAAAAAAGTTCCACAAAATCAAAGTTGAGTGAGTTGCGTGTTGTGCCTTTTCCCGTAAGTAAAATCGGGGTAGGTATTTTGTTTATTCATTTTTTTAAATAATTTTAATTTTAAAATTAATTATTTACTCGGATACATAAAAAAATCCACAACCCTCTAATCACACATGTAATCTAATTTTGGGATGTGCTAAGCATTCGTTTCTCTCTTTTTTTTGAAAATAAATATTTATTTTTTGAGTAATTAGATGTCAGAGTATCGGGTTTTTGTTTCTCCATTTCTTAGAAGATCTCCCTAAATGAAAAACCCGAACAAAACAATTGAAATATGTTTTTTTTTATGATTCACGTCACACACACACGGTTATTTATTCCCAATTTTCTCTTAATCACAAATTTCAGCTGCGTATAAACATGCCGATGGTAAGAAAATTGACGGTAAGAGAGTGTTGGTTGATGTTGAAAGGGCCCGTACGGTTAAAGGATGGCTGCCACGAAGACTGGGTAAGTTTGATCTTGTTACGTTAATTTTTTTATTAAACTAAAGAGTTTTATCCGATTAAAATCGATTGAAAAATCAAAATAATTATGAGGGATTTGTAAAAAAAGATTAGTTTTTTGAATTTCGAAGTGAGATTGCGAACAAATTTTATTTCGAATAATTTCGGTGTACAGGTGGGGGATTAGGTGGCACAAGACGTGGTGGACCCGATGTAAATATAAAACATTCAGGACGTGAAGATAATGAACGGGAACGAGAACGTTATCGTTTGGAACGGGAACGCGAAGATCGTGGTGGTGGTGGAATGGATCGACGTGCTGATTTCAGAGATAGAGGTGGCGATCGTAAGTTTTAATTTTGATAATTAGTTGATTTTTATCTAAGAAATTTTTTCTTTTCAGGATTTAATGATAGACGTCGATCACGTTCACCACGCGTGGAACGCGTAGATCGCAGAGAACGAGAACGCTCAAGGCATCGCAGTAGGTCACGTGATCGCGCGATGAAGAAGCGTCGTAGTCGCGATCGTGCTGAAACCGAAGAAGTTGATCTGCGACGAGATCGTGGTGGCGATCGCCGAGAGCGTGATCGTAGCGAAAAAGACAAAAAACGAAAACGTTCAAGAAGTCGTGACCGTTCCGAACGTAAACGTGACAGACGTGACAAGGATCGTGGTGATCGGGATAAGGATCGTAAGGAGCGTAAACCAGAGTTCCGTGAAGGAGATATTAAAATTAAAGAAGAACCAGTTGACGGTAAGTAACAGTTTAAAAACTGCTAAAATTAATAAATTTATAGTAGTGAAATAATTAGAGTAGTTTTCAGTAGCGCCATCTTATGGATCCTAGTTCAAACAAAATGCAATGTTTGATTTAGCATCACAAAGATGTCTCCTCTGAAATTGTCTGTTATTGAATCACTATTTTAGTTTAAAAACACTTAATATTCTGTATGCAAAATTCACCATCTCATTGAATTAAAAAGTTTAAATTTAATGAGCATGAAATTTGCTAGAACAAATAAACTGGAAAATTTATCTTTTCGGTAAATTTTCTTATGAAATAACAGGGCCTTTAGCCATTTTAGTATTGGCTATTTGGTAGTATGCTTTTCAAACAATCGTTTTTTTTAACACGCTGTCATGTGCAACAAGATCGTATCTCAGAAAATCATAAATCGACGGCTTCAAAGCATTATGGTCTATCTACACTTTTGAAAATTGTTCAGAAATCGTAAAAAACAATTTTTTATAGCCACTACAACACAGCAGATAGATGTTTATGCACGGCAAAAATGTATTTTCCTAAAGTTGTAAAATGTTTTTGACTTAATCGGCAATCAAAAAGTGTAGTTAGACCATAATGTTTTGTAGCCGTCGAAATGTAGAAACTGATAGAGCTTAAAATCGAGAACATTTTATTTTCGTCACCAGGTGTCGTTGTTGCACTGAACTGCGCATACTAGAGCTTGCCGTCACGGCGAGAAGGGAAAAATAAAAAGTAATACAAATTTTTACGTTCTAAATGGTTAAAAATGTTTGATTTTTGCATATATGCCGTTGTTGCATGGGCGATATATGGTAAAAATCATTAGGACTTATTCCGTTGAGCCGAAATTGTTGGCTCCCAAATTTGTTTGTCTTCTGTCTTTCTGCTCGAACTGTAAATCTATAGCAACAAAATTTGGTTCCAAAGACTTATTTTCAGAAGACTTCAAGATTTTTCGTAGACTTTTCCCTGTAATTTACAAATTTGAAAAATTATTAAGCGAAAAGCCGAGAAAGTACTCTTAATATATGGAGTGAAATATAATAATTGAGCAAAAACCATTCAAAATTATATAGCGAAAAGCACTCAAAATAATAAAATATTGATCCAATTAAGAAACAAAAACCACTCTCTATGTTTAAACTAAAGTACATACAATTGAAAATAATCAAATTATTAAGCCAAAAACACTCAAAATTAACCGAAAATATAAGGCAAATAATTAAATTATTGAGCGAAAAGTACTTAAAATGAAAACTATTCCACTTATTGAGAGAAATAATTTAAAATAAATGAATAAAATCCAAATATTAACCCAAATCAAAAGAAATAAAAATATTCTAATTATTGAGCCAAAACAAAAGCACTCAAATTAATTTAAAAAATAACACAATTATTAAGCGAAAATCTGAGTGAGCAAAAATCAGGCAAAATATTAAGCGAAATTATTCAAAATAAATGGAAAGTAATAAAATTATTGGACAGAAGCACTCAAAATTGTTGAACGCAAAGCACTCAAAATTATTGAGCGAAAATTACTCAAATTAACTAAATGGAAAATAACAATTATTAGGCGAAAAATTACTCAAAATAAATGAAAAGTAATAAAATTATTGAGCAAAGCACTCACAATTGTTGAGATTAAAGCACTCAAATTAATTAAATAAAAATAAACCAATTATTAAGGAAGAACATTATTGAGCAAAATAAATGGAAATTCATGCGATCGTAAAATTAATTCTTGAAAATAATACAATTATTGAGCACAAAAATTAATATTAAATATAATATTAAAATTAATATAAATGATATTATGACAATAGGCGAAGCATTTGGACGCCTCAATTTAACCCTAAGATGCATACGTGATTTTACTTACACGAATGCATATGTGAGGACCATTGGACCCCATGTGTATTTCTTAATTCCACAAACTTCGCCAGAATAACAATTGTTGTTACTTATAATAAACATCAAATTTAGTTATTGGAGAGTATGATTATGATTACAATCCATTTTTTGTAATCTTGTTTACACAGCTATGTGTTCGCTCTGGGTCCATTTGACCCTCGTATCAATCCTAAGGTTAATCAGACCTTGTAGATTGTTTTTTTTTTAATTTAAATTAATACATTTAATAATATTGTTTTTATCAACTTTCAGACTATCCCGATTACAGTGCCAACTTCGCCAACTACGGTGCCGATGTTAAGTTTGAGGATGGCGAAGAGAAGAAATTCAGACCCAGCGAAGATGATCGGGAGCGCGAAAATAATGGACAACAATCGAATCAACAGAACAACAGCTATGCACACGAAGAGGGAGAGTATGAAGACAGAGAATATTAATTTTACCGTTTTTTTTTCTTACATTTATAATTCGATTTATAGTTTCTTAATCTATAATAGTTTATAGCGTTTTGACCTCTTCTCCATAGTTTAATATTTCCTGTATAGATAGATTCCTGTTTCTCTTCTCTAATTTAATTTAATTGTACAGCAGCCGGATAAAAAAAACATTTATGAAATTATTGCGCAAAAAAGATAATATTTTAAAGTCACATCACAGGGGCGAATTAATGGGACTTTCTAGGTAATAATTGTATTGGAAGTGCAAATTTTACTTAACCCTCTAACCGGCAGATAAATCTTAAGGCGAAGTTCAAAATTGCATAGTATAAAACAACTCGTATTGGCTTATTAAAAAAAAGACCGGTTAGAGGGTTAATTAATTTTTAATTAAAACAATTCCCTATAAAACTAATTTGGAAAAAATCAAAATTTTAAATTAATTTATGGACCAATTTTAAACTGTTTTTTTTTATATTTTTACACGTTTGTTGTATTTGTTAAAGATTTTAAGTTAATAGAATTAGGCCGAACACAAATTGTACTTTTAAAATTAAAAACAATATTTGCCCCTACCGAATTTTCTTTAAACCTTGAAACATTTCTATCAATTTTTTAAAGTGTTTTAAAATTTAGTTTCGTTGTTAAAATTTATAGCAACCCCGCCCCATAATATTTAAGTGCGTATCATACAAAATGATTAGAAAGGTAAATTAATTTTTAAGTTGTTTTTTAATGGAATGTGTATAAAAAAGGTATTTTACACAATATATTGTTACATCAGACTATTATTTACAATAAACTACACATAATATTCAATAGGACAAAATTACATTAACAACAAATTATTATATTTCGGCAATACAAAACCAGACTAAAACAGAATATTTCAATAATTTAATTTAATATAAAAAAGAATACAAAAATTAAAAACGATTTACAATTAAATATTTAAAATGTTTTTTATGTTAAAATGACACAATATATACGTATATAGGTAAAAATATTACAGACTTCGTAAACTTTAAAATTCTGCACATTCTCCTAAATTTCGATCAACACAATTTTTTTTTATCGATCAGATAAGAATTTTTTGATCAAATGAATTGATAATTTATCGAAAAAATGTTATTTGACTTTTGAGTAAAGAATACGTTTTTTATTATTTAGGGGTAAGGGCAGGGGTGGAATGTTGGGGTTGGTAATAGATATTTATTCATCATCATCATCTTGTCCGCCATCGCACTCTGTTTCTTGACAAATCTTTGAGGTCACGCCATACTTGAGATCTGTTGGGACCGCCAAATGTTGTTTAACATTCCGAAAGCTTGCCGCGCTTTTTGAATTCGGCTCTTAACATCTGTTTCGGCTCCGCCGTCTCTTGAAATATAGCTTCCTAGGTATTGGAAACTCTCTACCTCATCTATTTGTTC
>JANSTW010052590.1:0-12394 GCA_027564275.1 Diadocidia ferruginosa
ACTTCAGTTGGGTTGTTGTTGTTGGGAACATTTCATATACATATTGTTGTTGTAAATTTCGAGTTGGCCGCTCGCAATGTAGCTAAACTAACACATACATAAAGGCTCGCTACTCTACTACTAAAAATTATAAATAATCCATCTGATAAGAGAATAAACTCACAACAGGAGGTTTGGGGTGGCGGTAGCCCCCTGACATAGAAAAATGTACAAAAACCATATTTTTAAATTTTTTCTCGAACTCTGTCCCTTGCCTGTCCTACATTTGCTTTTCAAATTGGTAAAAAAAAATTGGATAATATTTTTTTTTTAAGAAAAATGTTGAAATAAATTGTCCGGCGATAAAGTGACATTGAGATAAAATGTCGTTTAGATAAAATGTCATTGAGATAAAATGTTGTTGAGACAAAATGTCGTTGAGAAAAAATGCCATTGAAATAAAATGTTGAGATAATATGTCTTGAGATAAAATGTCGCTGAGACAAATTTTCCGGAGATAATGTTACATTGAGATAAAATGTCGTTGAGATAAAATGTCATTGAGATAAAATGTCGTTGAGATAATGTCTTGAGATAAATTTTCCGGAGATAAAGTGACATTGAGATAAAATGTCGTTGAGATGAAATGTTGAGATAATATGCCTTGAGATAAATTGTCCGAAGATAAAGTGACATTGAGATAAAATGTCGTTGAGATAAAATGTCCTGAGATAAAATGACCGAGATAAAATGTCTGTGAATTCTAAAATCTTTCTAAATTCAAAAAATTAATTTTACTAGAACTACGCATACTTGACTTTAAATTTAATGAAATTTCTTTTAACATTACTTAATTTTGTTTTGTATTTTTCCAGACGACTCAATGTCTGACCATACATCTGATGCTGAGAGCTATGTATTTGAAGATGCTATGTTACCGGTAAATAATTCAGTGAGCACGTCTGTAGCAAATGATGATGATGCTGGACATCAAAGTGACGACGATTCTTCGGACAGTCATGTTCATCATCACGAACAATCGTCGACCTATCCCAAATTATTGTTAACAAATGAGGAGAAACGTTTACTATCGAAAGAAGGTATTTCGTTGCCTGGTAATTATCCGTTGACCAAACACGAGGAGCGTGAATTGAAACGAATTCGCCGAAAAATTCGCAACAAGATATCGGCTCAAGATTCGCGTAAACGTAAGAAGGAATACGTTGATGGGTTGGAGGAGCGTGTCAAACAGTGTACAGATGAAAATCAAACCCTAATCAAAAGAATTAAGTTGTTGCAAAGTCAAAATCACAACTTGATGAGTCAAATGAAGAAATTACAATCGTTGTTATCGAAGGGAACCAATAAGACCACACAACCGGCCACTTGCTTGATGGTGTTGCTGTTGAGTTTGGCTTTGGTTGCGGTGCCCAATCTTAAATTGGGTCAAAATGCCAAAGAAACTGAATTGGCCGATGCATTGAAAGAGGGTTTGTTGCAACAGAAAAGTCGTAATTTATTGTTTGATACCAAGGAACAAATGGGTGATGCTTTAGTCGACGAAGAAATGAATGCCGATGATGTTTTGGCATTCAATGAACAGATCATGGATCATGATTATGCTGATTTAGAATCAAGTGCATCGTCGTCGGTTTCGCAAGACGTATCACTAGCGAAGAAACTGAAGCAGTTTATTGAATTTGATGTGGATGATAAGATTTGGAAACCGCCAGTAATGGCTGAAAATGAACGGGAATTCAAGAATAAAGCCAACGAATATCAAGAATATTTAAAGAAAAATAGTGGATTTAACATAGGTGGCGTTGGCGAGGCGGTCATCATTGATAACGATAACACATTGGACGCAAACATGTTGGATATGATTTCGAAACAAGGTATGTATCATTTGAATTTGGATACGATTTCGTCATTCACGAAGGACGGTGGTGAATTTGAAATTGTTCAGCGTCATGATATGATGGCGGCCACTAATTCAGAGGATCGTAAAAAATTTAATGCATCGCATGTTAATGGAGAACGAAAAATTCTCATGAAAGGTGCCTAGACTATCTGATGATGAGCTTTTTGATTACAGGAAAGTTTTAACTACTAAAAAACATTTAAAAAAAAATTCTTGTTAATTTCTGTCAATTTTTTTCTGGGGTATTATTTGTTTTACTTTATATACTATAAGTTGCTTACATATAAAGATTATTAAATTACTGCATTAGTTCGATAAATAGCCTTCTAAAAGAATCATTTTCTCCAAAAAATCATTGATAAAAGCGATTTATAAGACATTTTTTTCTTTAATTCATAATATATTTCATAATTTCCTTTTACATCATGATAAAATTAATATCTACAGCAGTGACTTTTCTATCGATTTTTGTACTAAAAATATGTTATTTGTTATACCTTTGAATAATGTACTAAAAGTAAAAAAGTAAAAATTATGATTTCTCCAAATCAAATTTAGATACTTGGACGTCACTGCTCAAATTTGTTTTTATTTAATTAGTTCATTAGAGCTATAGCCTTTAGCCAATAAAACAGTCTATTAAAAAAAAAACTTTTAAAAAATCTTTAAAGAAATTTATCCCTATTTAAGTTTGTTGTACTATTTTTCCCTTTTAAAATATAATGCATCAATTTATATTTATACTTTAAAAAACTTATAGCTAAACATAATTAATTGTTAATTTTTATGTTTTATTTAGTTATCCTCTTTATCTGTCTATAATATGATTACCTATATTTATACATAATATAGTTGTTTTAACCTTTATATTATATATTTTATGTCTATTTTGAAATATAATTATTACCATTTTAATTTAAGAGAAAATATATTAAAATATATATTATTTATAGTAAACAACAATTAATTTTTTACAAACTAACCATCATTAAACAATGTAAATAAAAAAACTAAAAAAAAAATTAAAAATGATAAATATACAAAAATATAAAACTGCAATTATACATTTTTTTCGTCTATTTAAAAAAAACTATTATATTAAACTAATTATTATTTAGCTGTGATTATTTATGTGGAATTACTAAAATGAAGAAAAAAGGATTTTTTTGTATTTTAAAATTTAAAAATATGTTTATGAACCTTTTAACCGCGACCTATACACATAGAAATATATACTACATTTGAATGAAATAATAAATATTTTTTTGGAAAACTAATAATATGCATCTTTGTATATTCAATTGTCAACGATTTTTTTCTTCTAAAAATAAAAATAATACAAATTAAAAAAAAAAACAATATCTTATTATGCATTCTTTATAATAAGTGAAAATAAACTTTTATTTTATTAAAAAAGAAAAATACTTAGATAGCCTAATTTTATATTAAAAAACAAATTGAAAAAAATTATTACATTGAATAAATATTTTTAAAATATAATCATAACCTAGATACTATACATGCATAATATATACATGAAATATATATTTAATTAATAATTATACTTAAAATGTAATAATAATAATAATTATTATATCTGAATAAATTCTTTATTACACTTAAGTAAAAAAATACACGTTTTCTTAATTATATAAACAAAGTACACCCTGGAGTCGTGAGAAAGGTAATAATTTTGTGTGTTTTTCCGCGCAAAAAATTATAAGAACCAGGCTAATTAGTAATTACGATGGGCGACACTTTCATATATATTATTACCGCAGAAATTATTTTTTTTCGATTTTATGACATTCGCTCTATTTTGACAGATTTCGCCATTAAAATTTTTCATTCGCTATAGACAATATGTATAGCTGAATACTCTACTCTATACACCTTGGAGCCTACACAACATTTTTTTTTGGTCGCTTTAAGCATTATAAAATATTTTAGGCTGATGTATCAACTCACGATTACTATTTAGATTTTTTTCCTGGCGGTATTTTCAAAATAATAATTTGAAATAAAACGGCTGCATTCAAATTTTTAACGAATTATTCAAAAACGTTCAATGGACATATTTTAGTACTAATTATCTCTTCTTATAAATTTTGATTTTGTTCTTTGACAAAAGTCTCCTAGAATAAATTATTCTAGTACTTCTACTCTCAAATATCTAATAAGAATCTAGTACAACAAGACGCATTTGTAGGGTTTCAAAAAGTTTCGGCGTTGCGGCTCAGTTTTTGTTGTACACGAAAAAAAACAAAACGTCATAAGTGAGAAAAGCGGGCGTATTTTCAACTTTAAAACAGGTAAGTTTTCCAATTAAATTATTAAAATTACTTATCATAATAATTAAAAGTATTGCTCTACATTGTTTTAACATTAATTGGTCGCAAAACTGGGTTTTATGGTAGGATAAATCAATGAATTGCTGCATATGTATGTCGCCGCCATTGTGGCTGATTTGTGTTGGGATGTGAAATTTTCAACTAAAATTTCTAGGTTTTCCTAAAAAAAACAATTTTATCCGTATTCCAATTGTTTTAAAGGGTCGCAATAATTCTTTTCTCGAACAATATTAGTATTTTGGGAGAAGCAACTCTTGGGTTTTCAAACTTTATCAATTCCAATTTTTGCATTTCAATGCTGGGAAAAATCTATAAAATATCTTGAGAATCCTTAATTTCTATTACATTTAATTGCCTAATTACCTTTTGTCTAATTAAGTGACCTGACGGAATCCAATTGTCCAATACTGAATATCGCTAATATAATTTTTGTGGAAATACAAATAAAATTGTAAGGTGAACGTAACGTGTAAGTAGTTCCCTATTTCATTAGATTTGTAAAAATCATAATGACCAATCAGATCGAGATCCATTTAGAAATCATTATAATATCGACCAGTTGGAGTTGGGAGAAAATCCTGTTGGTTTAAAATAAAATAAAAATTATATCGTCAGATTTCATTTATATAAATTCTCTTTTGGCATCAAAATGCCATATCGAAAAAATTACAAAAAGAAGGTCAAGGAAGAAACCACCTGAAATAATGTTGCTACGAAAAATTACAATTTCAAAAGACTTCCAAGAATCCCAACACTTCTAAAAGGCTTCAAATACTACAAAGATTTCCAACAGACTTCTAAGATTTTTACAAGAAAAGACTTGCAAGATTTAAAAAAAATCTTCCAAGACTTACTTTTAAGAGACTCGCAACAAAACTTCCAAGATTTCCAAGGCATTCAAAACTTCCAAAGGACTTCCAAAAAGCATCAAAAATTTAAAAAGAACTTCCAAAAGACTTCTTAGAGGCTCACAAGACATTCAAAAGACACAAGATTTTTAAAAGATTTTCAATACTTCCCAAATTTCCAAAAGAAAAGACTTCCAAAACAACTTTCAAGATTTACACAAGACTTTAAGAATTCCAAGCTCGCTTCCAAGACTTCCAAAACTTTCAAAAATCTTCCAAAAAACTTTAGACATTCAAAAAACTTCCAAGACTTTTAAAAGACTTGCAACATACATCTAAAGAACTTCCATATTACTTCCCAGCAAAGGTGAAATCCTGAGACATGATTTCAAAAATCAGGGAAATCATTTCAGAAATCATGGGACAATTTTTTATTTAGTAGATTCCCCTCGCTTTCAAGACTTCCTCAACCTAAAAAACTTTCAAGCTTACCAAAAGACTTTCAAGACTTCTATACTACTTCCAAGACTTTAAAAAACCTTCCAAAAGCAATTTCAAATTATATTTAAACTTTAAACTTTTTCTGTTTTAGATAAATTTGCAAATAAAGACAAAAACTAAAAATAAAAACATTCCAAAAAAACCGAATCACAATGACAGATTCCAAATATTTTACCACCACCAAAAAAGGTGAAATTTTCGAATTGAAATCCGAATTAAACAATGATAAGAAAGAAAAGAAAAAGGAAGCTGTTAAGAAGGTAATTAAGGGGGCAATAATTAATTTTGTCAAAATTTCAAATAAACCGATTTTTCTTCAATTAGGTTATTGCCAGCATGACCGTGGGTAAGGATGTTTCGGCTCTCTTTCCCGATGTCGTCAATTGCATGCAAACCGACAATTTGGAGCTGAAGAAATTGGTCTATCTGTATCTGATGAACTATGCAAAGTCGCAGCCAGACATGGCAATTATGGCCGTTAATACATTTGTCAAGGTAATTTTTATTGGATTTTTATTTAAATGTTTTCTTAAATCTCGTAAAAACAAATCAAAAATATTTTTTTTTTTCTTTAAAAATTATAAACCATTTTTTTCCGTACAACTTACATTTTTTATAAATCCAATTTACACTATGCGTTAAAAAAATTATGCCTTTTATCATTGTATTTTTATATATAGTCCCACAATGAGAGAAAATTTCAGCGGCGACAGCTAAATTAAACATCGAATTTTCTATATAAATTGCAGTGTTTAATTTAGCTTCCCAAAGATGTCGCCTATGCAATTTTCTCTCATTGTTGAAATTTTCTCTCACAGTTTTTTTTTGAAATTTATCCCGACCTATTTATAAACCAATTTACCAATTTATCTCGACTAAGCAAATGTAAGTCGAGCAAATAAAATTCGAGCATCTGCATGTCGAGCAAACACCCTTAAAAAATGGTTTTCACTGTCGTTTTTGATTAGATGAGTGTGATGTTGTAACAGACTTTCGACCAATATCAAGAGCCTGTTACAACATTACACTCATCTTGCCGATAATGGCACTTAATTGTGAAGTAAAATGAAAAATAATGATTTACTAATAGGTTACAATTTTACAAAAATGTTTTTTTAAATCGATTTTCCCTCCATACGCGTTCAAATGATGAGTTAAAATTAGTTTTCATGGTTCTTAATATTTAAAATTTCAAACTATAAATTTCAAAAATTAATTTGCAATTCCATGAACTATAGTTTTTAGTTTGAAAACATTTTACCCATAAAACAAAACCACAACTTTTTACACATAAAACATAATTCTTTTCTTCTGTCTATTTTTATAAAATATTGTAAACATAAAATAAATGAAAATTTGCTAGCACTATGTGTTGTTTTCTCTTTTTTGTTTATTTTGCTTTTTATACATGCTAAAATTGAATTAAAAAAAACCCTAATTAATTGTAAAGGATTTACCCTCTTCGCAACTGCTGAAGGTAATTTTTGTAAATTTTTTATATTGAATTTGTAGTTTTTAATTTAGACAAATAGAGTGGTTTTCTTTTATTGTTTTTTTTTAACAAGGATAGATTTTTAGACATCCTTTCATTAGAGTATTTATTTATTGTCGTTAATTCCATTATACTACAAGATAAAAAAAATGCATTCAAAGACAATCAAGCGACCATCTATACGATAAGCTAAAATTTCGCAAATATTATTTTCCAATAGATGGCACATGCATTGGCGTACTGGCAGACAATTATTATTATTGTTTGGACAGGGTGCGTCAGAAAATGTACACTAGGACGAACTATAAACATTAAACACCATCTGCTGTCTAAGGTTGTATGCTAGGATGGGTCAAATTTTTAAAATTCACAAATTTTTAATGTCTTAAAACAGAATTTCAATCGACCCACTCTATTGTACATGAGCCTCAGCGCCCTTATAAATTTCCAAAGTATTCTTCGATCAATAACATTCATACAACTCCCGTCCACTAGATATTTTTGTTAGATTATTTTTGAGTTTGTAGATTTTTCGTAGAAAAAAAAATGCTTAAATTTGTCATTGCGTCATAAATTTAGTGGAAAAAAAAAAGTTACTTGAAAAATGTCTGCCAAAGTTGCAAATATTAATTATTTTCATCATTTTCTCCAATAGGATTGTGAAGATTCCAATCCACTGATACGGGCATTGGCCGTACGAACGATGGGCTGTATTCGTGTGGATAAAATCACCGAATATTTGTGCGAACCGTTGCGTAAATGTTTAAAAGATGAAGATCCATATGTTCGAAAGACTGCAGCAGTTTGTGTTGCTAAGTTGTATGACATTTCATCGTCCATGGTGAGTATACGATTTTTTTTTATATCTTATATATATTTGGGGTTTCAGTGGTTAAGTTATTAGAAATGAAACATTGTTGATTCTGAAGGGATAAACTGAAGTAAAATTTCGAGCAGCTGTTATATTATTGAGGTTCGTATCATTAAAAGCTTAGGTTACTTCATTGAGCAGCTGTAAATATGGCAATAACTTACGATAACCGTCAATAACCAGCCGGATATTTATATTTTGGAGGTAGAAATATCATATTGTTTATACCTCTAATCGATCAAAAGAAGTCCACAAAAAAAAATGTTTAAATTTGTTATTAAGCGATAAGATTTAAAAAACAAAAGATGGCGACTTTTTAAGTCACTGTCTATTTTTACAACCGGAATCAACTTTGTTGAAAAACTTTCTTCATAAATGCCATGGCGACATATTTTTGTTATACTACGGTTCATTTTGCCCTAAAAACGACTATGAAGCAAATTTTCCAGAATTTTAATCTATTATAGGCAAAAATAAAATAAGACAAAATCAATGAAAAACATCTTGGAAAATTCAAGATGGCGTCAAAACACAAAACATTGAATACTCCATTGTCTTTAAGAATAAATAAAATATTAAATGTTTGTTTAGTTAACTAGAAATTTTGTGATTTGTTGAAATAATTGTTTTTTTAATGACGTCATCATTTATTCAAGATGGCGAATTGTTGGTTTTGCAGACAGTTGTATTATTAACACTTAATAGACCTAGTCGGCGATAAACACGAAAAAACTTTTGATGCACGATTAGTAGTAGTACTTTTAGTGATCTTTCGAAAAATAATGTTATCCACATATTTTCTGATTTCAAGATGGTGTTTTTAGCATATTTCTGTTATTATATCTCCGAAACCAAAAACTTTATGGAAAAACTTTGTATTATTATTATTGTAAGGAAATTACATAGCTTTGAAAGATATTGTTTAGTTCTAAAAGTCTCCACTGCGGCGCCACCGGTAATATTATACAGTTTTATCATATCTTCTAAACCACCTACTTCATTGAAAAACTTTGTATGCAAAAGTGGTAGGCAATAAAAAAAATCATAAGTTTTTGGGAAATTTCGTTAAGTGCTAAAACTCACCACTTCGGCGCCACTTGTAATTTTTACTTATTTTTTATTATATCTTGAAAACTAACAATTTCTTAAAAAAAAGTTGGTATGCAAGATTTATAGGAAATGATAAAAAATTGATATTTTTGTAGAACATGTTTACTACTGTGACGCCACTGGTCATATTTGCTTATATTTATTATTATTATATCTCGGAATTTAATAACGTTATCAAAAACTAGTTTATTCCATAAAAGCGTTATTGCCCAATTGTTAACTTTTCAGAAGAAACAGAAAATTGCCTCGCATTAGTACAGCGACACATAGCAAGAAAAACTAAGTATAACAAAAAAATAAATAGTTTTCTAGAACACACTTTTCTTTTGTATTATGCTAATGGATGTATCTCTTGATAAGAGTGTCATTGCACTAAAAAAACGATTTTTTGCACAAATGTGGAATAGCACTTATTGCAGGTAAGGTATCGATATGATAAGATTCCCCTTTAAAAATCTTGGATATATTCCGTAAATATATTGGATTTATTGCAGACCCCCTACAAAGTTTGGAGAGGGTCCAAGAAGAACGGAGGGGCCGGGGAATTCTACACATTTGCCTCTATTTTATATTAAATTGGCTCGCAGCTCAAAAAAATCTGTACGCAGCTCAAAATAATTTGTACAAAAATGAAATTATTTATTAAATTTGTATAGAAAAATTTAAATCCATCAAAATTATGTCATAGCCTCAAGTTAATAAGAATGCTGTCTTTTTAGAGCAATGTTACACCTTTTTTCAGTTCAGAATTAGAGGCAGGATACTTTGCTTACAGCAAATGCAGAGACTTGAGAAAGTGATTCAATAATAGTTTGCAAATTTGGATTAGACCCGATTTTGATTAGATCAAATTTATATTTAAACGCTCAAATAAAAAATCTGATTTGGGATCAGAGATGGAAGATGGGTTTAAGTCCAGGGAATTGATATTTTTACTTGAAACTTTGTGCAATATATAGAAAAGGTTTTCTAATGGATGTTAGACAAAATCTGGATATCAGGGAGTGAATTAAAGGTCGGTACTTTTACTAAATATTTTGTTTATTTGATTCATAGTTTTTAGAAGAGAATAAGGTAGGGGTGGTATTTTACATTTGTACTTGAAATTATTGAGAGATAAGATGGAGTTAGTTGTAAAGGATGTTGGGGTATTAAAAAAAAGGAAACAAGTTTTGATTTAAGTATCAGTTTGACCATTGTCTTTATATATATAGTAAAGTCACACAATGAGAGAAAATTTCATAGGCGACATCTTTGGGAAGCCAAAGTAAACATTGAAATTTGTATAGAAAATTCGATGTTAAATTTAGCGTCTCAAAGATGTCGCCGCTGAAATTTTCTCTCATTGTGGGACTATATATGAAAAAGCAGAGGTTTTACTGAACCTTCTACTCCCAAAACCATCAAAGCAAATAAAATTACCGCTCAAACCACAATAAAATATATATTTTCGATCAAAACAATTATTTTTATTACTTCAAAATCTGCAGATAAAATCGAACGAAAATATGTTTGACTGTTATTTAATCTGCAAAAGTATTGAAATAGATTATGTTATGTGGAACTCATAAAATGTTCGAACAACTTATCTCTGGAATTCGACATATGTCCGCCATTTATATAGGCATATGCTTTTTTGACTCTGAATTCTGGTCTAAAATATAAAAAAATTCTTTATCTCACTTACAGACAAGCTCAATTATTCTCATCGCTTCGCTGATGACAATTGTCACGGCCATAGAAAAACCTACACTAGATTTATTGGCACCATTTAGCGGCAACACAAATGATCTAAGACCAGCGGCCGCAGTAGCTGCACCTCAACGTGCACTCAAAGCTTTGACTGCCACCAAGAGACAATCAGCCTTTCCAGATGTATCTAAGCTGCCGCTACAACAAACAAATACGTTTAAAAGTCCGAGTCGTGCAGTAGGTGCTGGTGGATCGAATTCAATTGAAAACGATGCACAAACTTTACGTATCGATCAGGAAATTAATCCAGACGGTTCGTATCAATACATTTATGAAACAGACAATGGAATAAATGCCCAAGAGCAAGGCGTACCAAAGCAAGTGGAAAATGAAATTAGCTTAGACGTAAAGGGTGGTTTTTCCTATACTGCACCAGATGGCACACCGATTAGCATAACTTATGTGGCTGATGAAAATGGCTTTAGACCGCAGGTATGTTTTTTTTTTTGCAGATGGTTTCAATGCAAATTTTTGAGAATTATTGACAGTTGAACAATGCATTGAAACCATAATATTATGTTAAGGAAACGAAAAATTATTAACCAACAATTTCAAAAAATTATAGGGTGATCATTTGCCAACGCCACCACCAGTTCCCGAAGCCATTCAACGAGCACTCAACTATATTCTGTCTCGTCAACAACAACAAAACTAATTGCACGTCAATAAAGAGAAAACCAAAAATTCCAAAATAAAAAATTCGTTTTTTTATATTATTAAAAACGAAGACGTAATTTAAAATTTTAATAATTTATATGTAGATTTAATGATTGATTTTGGTGTTATATTGTTTTGTAACGTCATAATGCAAAGTATAAAGACACTTTGGATCATTTCTAATCTTTAAATCACCGCGCATACAAATGTATACTAATGAGTCGCGTACACAATTTTGTATTTATCTTTTTGTTGCTATTGACATTGATTTGCGGGACAAAAGCATTTATGTAAATTTTAAGAAAAAATCCGGGGTATTGACAAAAAATTTCTTTTTTATGATTTATTTCTTAATTTTGCAATTATATTGCATATAATCATAATCTAAAAATATTATAGTTACACAAATGAGAGTGGCGACATCTTTGGGAAGCAAAATTAAACCTTGAATTTTGTATAGAAGATAATATATGCAATGTAATATTGGTTTGGTGCACGAAAAGTGAACACTACAAGATCATCGGTCAACACAATTGCTTCCTGAAATAATACTCAGAGACATCATTATTTTAGTTGATTGTCTAATAATATTTCATATATCATTAGGATTTAAACAAATTCAAAAAGTATTCTTTTATTATTTCTTTTATTATTAGGTATTTAGAGAAGAAAAAAATTATCATTGCCATAGGGTAAAATTTATTGGTCCTAAAAATATCTCATATCCTTAAAATTAATTTAATTTAATTATTTAAAATAAAAAAATAAATAAAAAATATTTATATAAAAAGATTGTTTTTCTGTCTAAAATAACTATAATCTCGTAATTAATAATATTTTTAATAAAATATTTACTTTTTTTCGATCGTGAGTGTCAACAAATTTAAAAATTTAGGAACAGGCTAATCGATC
>JANSTW010052601.1:0-12390 GCA_027564275.1 Diadocidia ferruginosa
TGTAAAAATCAACGAAAAATATGTGCATATTAAGAAAGTTTTTTACCAGTTGACGGATCTGACCAAATTTTTATGAGAATGAGTTTTTTTTTAGTGGTTCCCTACTCTCGAATTGCATTTGGAGTTTTTAGGTAAAAGATTAAGGACGGCTCTCATTGATTATTTTTCTAAAAATGACCGAAAAATATTAGTATATGTAGAAAGATTTTACCAGTAAACGGATTTGATCAAAATTTTTTTTAGGGGTCAGTTTTTATTAGTCATACTATACTATATTGGATTTGGTGTTTAGTGGGCAAAGGTTAAGGGAGCTCCTATATGATTTTTTTCTTTCTAAAAATGGCCGAAAAAATGTCAGCATGTGTAGAAAGTTTTTTATTCGTAGACGGATTTGGCAAAATTTTAGTGGAGGGATAAGTTTTTAATGGTCTTATACTTTAGGATTGCATTTGGAGTCTGTACGTCAACTTTAAATTGGGATTCTGTACCATACACTGGGATTCCACTTGGGGTTACTCGGTTAAAGACGAGGAGCCTCTTATCTTATTTTTTGTTTTTGTAACTATCTATTAGTTGAAACCTGTTGTTCAAAAGGGTGAACTAATAAAGAATGTTTTGGTTTGTGTCAGTTTTCTAATGATAAAATATAGTAAAAGCAGCATCCCAGTTATACTCAAACGTGCAGAATACGGGTGCTGTGCTGATTTGATTGTTTACATACTATGGAAAGATTTAATAAGAAAACTTATTGGTGTAGGTCGCTTCACTATATACGATTTCAGTGCGATTATATAGTTTAAAATACATTTTATAATATGGTTCAAGTGCTCGGCAACAGATCAAATTATTGTATAACATTTTCAAAAAAGAAAACATTCCTTGGTAAAATAAATCAAATCAAAATTTTATATTTATATCTTTCCTATAAACATATAAAGACATAAATCAACTCTAATTGATACATTTTATCAAAAATAAATATATTTTATTTAAATATCTAAAATGATCTTATTTTTAAATAGACATTTTTATCACTTGTATGCTAAATAAATATGCAAAGTATATAACATAATATTTGCAGATAAAATAAATGATATTACGAAAAGTTTAGCCAAAATATTATAATGTGAAATCACACCACCAATCACATAATATTATAATGAAATACATATTTCTATATACAATATATACGTAGGAAATTTTGTATAGATAATTGCCAGAAGCAACGATCTATCTCTGTGTATGTTGCGGCTTATATAGTTAGTCTATAAATTAATGGCACTTAGTCAATAGTTAATTTAATTAAATAGTTTTCGAATGTTCTATAATTATATTGATATGGTCAAGTCTCAAGCGGTTTTCTGTATTGTACTTGAAATTTTAATTATGATGTTTATTGAACGTTTTGTTTGTTTTTAAAATATACGCACTTTTAGTTTAAAAGCTTATACATTTAAGCAAACATTTGCGTTTTTTTTGAGCTTTAGAAAGTTGAGACATCTATTCCTAGGTATACAAGCACTTACGAGATTTGGAAGTCTCAACCAATTTTCTATCGATTTCTGCTGTACCCGCACGTCTAACAGTATATACTATTAAAATAAAATACCTAAACTTTTTATAAAAACCTACCCTTATTTCGCACCCAAATTCATCATTAAATTTTAGAAAAAAGCTTTTGTTTCGGTTTTAAATCTTTTGAAATGGACTATTTGTGGTGTTCATTTTATATGTTTCTTATTACGCGGTTATAAAAACTTTTTATTTCTCTATTTCATTTTTATTATAAGACATAATATATGAGAGAGTATATAAATGCAAAAAAGAATAGAAACATTTCGATTTGGTTTATTTTTATCGTATATTCTTATATTTTACTATTCAAATCAATTTAAAGAATAAAATTAAATATAAATAAAGCATAAAAAGGGGAAAAGAATTGGAAATCTGTGCGAGTCTCATAAAAAGCTTTTATTATAACATTATTTTATATATGATCAGAAGAATAAATCAATATTTTAATCTCTAAGACTTCAAAATGTATATATGCGTAGGTATATATAAATTTTTTATTTTAATGTAATTGCTTTTCTAAATTAAAATATAATAATTAATAATTCTGTGGCAATATATCATAGTGTCTTAAGTGCAAAATTTTGAGTATAGTCCAGTCGCTAGGTATTTATGGCTTGCAAAAGGTCAGTGAGATCAAATTTTTTGCAGTTATGTTTAAATAAGAGCCTTATACAAAACTATAACTGCAAAAAATCAGCTCTCCCTGACCTTTTGCAAGTCAAAAATACCTACCGACTGGACTATACAGAAAATTTCCAATTTTGCACTTAAGCCACTATGATATATTGCCACAGAATTTTGCTAATTTGTATAACAATAAATACTGTTTCGTGTTAATCATTTCGTTCAGCCCTAAACTCAAATTGTACTATTTTAATTATTATCAGAAACGCAAATTATATAAAATAACACTACTACACAAGGGTTTTGTGATCCATATGCCACTATTTTTTTCTAATTTAGACGTGCCAGAAAATCACAAAAATGGATTTTTCTTAATGGAAAAATTGTTGTTAGATTGAGAAGGTCTGCAGTGGAACTCGAAAACAAAGCTCGGTTTGATTATTTTGCTCCCCCCGATTAAGTTCTGATCTTCCTTCAAAAAAGCTCTGGCAAAACATATCTCGGATTGAGTGAATCCTGGTCGGTGCCCAGTAAATTTTCGCCGGATAAACTAAATGAACATTTTACCAATTTTTTTTGGTTACAGTGCTATAGTAGTTCGTTAAATGCTAGTTCATCCGTTAAACCTGAGTTATAATCACGCTGCAAAGGCGTAGATGCAACGTACATTAGCAATAGAAATATCGGCTCTTTAATTGGTAGTGCTAATTTCGATTTAGAAGCAATAAGCTTATGGTCATTAGAGAATGGTTTGGTTTTAAATCCGCCAAAGTCGCAATCGCTGGTTGTTTTCAAGCGTCAATTGGATACAAAAGCCTGGCCATCTCTGAAACTTGATAATACAATCATTCCGTATGAGTCAAAAGTAAAAAATGCAGGATTAATCTTTAATTAATTATTAATTAATTAATTAATTAATTCTTAACACGTTGACTTGGAACGATCATGTGGATTTAATTTGTTGTAAAGTGTATTCCGGTCTCCGTAGATTGTGGAAAATTTCAAATTTATTACCAAGTAATACAAGACTTAGGCTTGAGCCTTTATTAATTCCATATATATTTAACGTATGGGGAGGTAGTTTTTTGTGGGTTAGATGGCTGTTCAAAAAAGAAACTTGAAACTACATTTAAAGTGTATTCAACATATTTCTATCGATATTGCCGAAACGCAGCTGACCGAATCACCAAACTTATTTTACCAAAAGTGCAAGGAATTTATTAACCTATATATAATTTAAAGTCCAATTTTCCGCCACCGGCCATTTCCATTCCGATAAATGGTCAAAGATGTGAAGCTATCTCCGACAAAAACTAATTTGGACCGTATCTCGAAATTTTATCCATAGACATTTTTTTCTTTCAATTTTTGTGATTTTCTGTCACGTCGTCTACATTGAAAAAAATAGTGGTATAAATTATAAAAAAAAGTTCGATTTTGTGGAGTAGTGTAATTAATCTATATTGATTTATTATCTTTAAAAACATATTATAAAATATAAAAAAGAAGATTCCTATGTCGCAAAGCTTTGTATAATAAAATACAATACGGTACCGTGAAGTTGTACAACATTGACCATGTACCCTATATATCTTGTACGCAATTATGCATAAATATTCAATTTTTGTTTAGAATAATTAAGTTTTTATCCTCTAACAGATGAAGTTTCTCAAAAGATCTATATTATCACCAAATTATCATTTATGTGTGTTGCTGTTGATAAATCATGATATTCGATAGAAAGTGGAAATTGTCTCTATATAATGCTTGCGGTAGTGAAGGAAACGATTGATAATAATTACTATAAAAACTTCAAAAATATAAAACATTCTTTAAAATCAACTAAATTAAAATAAAATATTGTATCAAGACGTATGGTCAATGATATTATATAATAAACAACAACAGTATACTAAAACTAACAATTTTGTTGTCAATTAATTATTTACAAATGTGAATTTAGTTGTTTACTTAAAAAAAAGAGTTGTTTTTACTGCTTATATTTGATGTCTGCCTTTTACTCATACTATTTTAGTTATTTCTATATATTAAATAATATAGTTATATATTTGTTGTTTCAAAGGTCATGAGTTCGAACCTCTGTCTTACCGAGCCATAAAACCTGATATTTTATGTTTTGAAACATGAATACCAAATATGATCTGTGCGATTTTCTGACAACACTTCATGTAGATATACTCAAGCATTGATATACAGTTTGACAATTAAACTTTTTAGGACCTACGCTTTATCGCTTTAGAGTAAAGGATACGATGCTATATACTATAGGTATAGCACTTTTGGTTTGGCATGTTAATTTTTACGTGCACGATTTAAAAAATAAATAAATTGAATTCGATTATACCAATAATAATTTAACAATTTGTCCAAGTTTAAGTTTCAGGTTTTTACATTTTCATTTTAATTTTATAAATTATTTAGTTTATTTAAAGAGTTACCTTACTATTACTATAATGAAAAAAATCAAAATAAATTATATTAAAGCTCTCCTTTCAATATTTAGACGTCTTTAAAATAATTCTATCAAATCCCAGTTAGTTGCTATTTTCTTACACTGTTAGTCTATAAAACTCTTTTTTACGTCGATTTTAGAGTTTATAAAATCTTCATATAAAAAACGTTTTGGCATCATGTTTGCTTCTCGACCGTTTTGTCGAATTTTGCGTTTAGCTGGGATTCTTAGAAAAATGGTTGTCAAACTTTGACACTTTTAGCTTGATTTGGCGAAGCTCTATGGCGATTTTTATTGTATAAAAAAAAGTCAAATCAAAAAATATGTTTATACTGCCACACGAGCAGAATTAGCACAAACTTTACTTTTAGCTAACTTTTTTTACTTGAAAGACTTATGATTATTTGAATTAATTCCAAAGAAAATTAGTTTTTTGAGTGAAAATCGAGCGATGTTAGTTTATAAAATAGCCTAATTTCATTTATAATTATTATTGTTTTAAGACAAACTTATATATTATGTACATTGTACAATTGAAAAAACACGACACATAAATTTTACATGGCAATATAGCAAAAAAAAACAAGTAAGAAAGTACATCTTTATCGTGTCCTTTACTCTATTTCGTGGTAGCTTAGGGATCTGTTTAATCCTGTATTCCATTTGTGTGAGTTGTTAAGTTTTTAATACTAATACAGATAAATCATATTTTGATTATTGAAAAATAGTACAAAACTTTCTATAGCCAGGCCGCTGGAACCGTCAAATCTTTAGTATAAATGGATCGTGTATATGTCAATTGTATAACAAACCAATAACCATTTCCATATCATACATACAGTTTAACTAAAAAATTATCTAAAAATTAAATTCAATAAAACTATCACAACTGCGGCTATAATATACCGCCACAAATAAATCAACTAAATCCTAGTATATATAAAATCTCCCATATGCAGTAGAGAATATCAGTTATATAATTTTATAATACTTAATTTTTTAATTTGAGGTACATTAAAATGTATATTTTTTGTGTATATACTTATGTCCAGCCATATTGATGATGGGACGTAGGTATCGAAACGAGTTTTAAGTGCTGAGATTACTTCATGGATTTTTTGTTTTTAGAAAAAACTAAGTATTTTTCTAGAGTTAACAAAATTTTTCAAGGCTGGGCGAAGAAAGGTACACTTTGCCCAAGCCGACCCACTAATTTAGTTGAGAATAGCTATACTTTGAATTAGACCGATTAGCCTGTTTTAAAATATTAATATATTTTTTAATTCTACACATTCTTTGTTAATATATCTCGCAGTTAAACTTGACGGAAATGTAAAAAATTTCCGTTATAATTAATTATAATTAAATTTACCACACTTACAGCGAAAAAATTACTATTTTACATACAAAAAATATGCAAAAACAAAAAGGAATTGCGAGTTTATTCATTATAGTTCATTATATACACGAAAGAAATGAAATTCGATATACCCGTCTTTAAACAGTTTTATTGATTGATAAATTAAACTTGATTCTTAATTTATTTAAATGATAAGACCGCCAAGTTCGTAAAAATATATATGTAAAATTTTCTTTTAATATTTATAATAATTTTTACTTATTATTATTTATTAATACCTACATATTAATATAATTAAATATTTTTTGTATTTCTTATTTGTAACGGATTTGTTTTTTTTATTATTTTTAAGAAAATTTCAAGCATGAATATATTTTTCAAATAATTTTTTAATTTTATATTGTTTTATCAAATTAAATTTAAATTTTTTAAAATTATTTTTTCAGAAAAAAAATAAATTTTCAATAAAAAAAATTTCGAATAAAATGTATCGGCCTCTACATCAGTTGCTTTCGCAACAAGAATAATATAATATAATGGCTATTATGATGATAGCTTATTGAAATTAAAAATTTACCGCTAATCATCAAATAAAATAAAATATTTTTTTGATAAAACAAGTCATTTCAAGAACGCATTTCGGTGAGTGCGAAGTGTAATAAAATTAAAACTTGCAAACATTTTAAAAATTTTAAATAAATTAAAATTAAGCGCCGCAGTAAACTAACCGCGTGATTAAAATTCGAAAGTATAACATTCGTTCGTATAGGACTTTTTTAATTTTTTCTATAATAATCTCCACTTTCCTTTTCGGAGATTATTTGGTGTAATTTTCCATCTTTTTTATGGTGTTCTTGTGATATATGAAATTTGATTTTATAAAGAACTTTTGTTAAATTAATTTTTTTAGTTTTTTTTTATTTCGGGCGTCTTTTTTGAGTGCGCGTTTTTAGAGTATAGTGTCGAGTCTCGAGAAAATAAAAAATTTGACCTTGGACAAAAAAATGCCGACCATGTGGCAAGATGACTTGACTTTTATGGTAAGTTTTTTTATATTTATTTTTTTAGAGTAGACAAAATTTATTGTTCATAATAAGACACCCCGTGACAAGTCATCTTATTATGTAGATTAGCAAAAAATTTATAAAAAATTCATAAAATCATTTGAGATGTTTTAATTTGCATTGAGACACCATGTGCCTGAGATCTTGTATGTACATATATGCAATCAAATTTATTAAATTAAAATTTTCTGATGCGTAATATAATTTTTGTTTGAAATAAAAATAGAATTTACAATAAGACACCCTGTGCCTGAGATATCTTATATGCAAATTATTAAATTAATTCTTTTATATAAAATATTTAAAATTTGCTTAAAATTGTTGTTAAAAAAAACATATTTGCGCATTTGACCATGCGGTTTTTTCATGTTTTAATTTGTCTTTATAGAAAATTTTGTTAAAAAAAAATTCAAAATGGAGGAGGCGGAGTTCCTGTTCAGAATATAATGTGATGCGTAATATAATTTTTGTTTTAAATTCAAATTGGATTTGCAATAAGACACCCTATATGCCTGAGATCTTATATGCAAAATTAAATTATTAAATATAAAAAAATATTATGTTTGTGCATTTGGCATTTTGGTGCGTATAGAAATAGCTTTATGCAAATTACAAAGGATTCGACTGTATTGTTTTTTTTATTGAGTCGACGCAATAAAACAAATTATTTTTTTGTCGTTTGCTTTACAATTGTTTAAATCTGTTTTTATAAATGCACACAAAATATATGTATAGAAAAAATTTCGCAAAAATGCACTTTACCTGCGCCTGCTGCCCCGCTTATAATGTGGGGGAACTTCCCCCGTGTCACCCCATATATTTTGTAAGTGGGGAAACAACCCTCTAGAGCAGGGGAGGGGTTCAGTAAGTTTCAGATAAAAAACGTAAAAATTGAGATTGTGACGTCATTAGAAAATATAAAAGCTCCATATTTGGAGGATAGATAGAAGGGTAATTAATTTTAAAAATATTAGCTTCATTCTGTATATATACATTATAGTATATAGTAAAATTAGGGTTTGCTAATTTAAATAAACAAAAAGCAATAAGCTTTTAATGAAATTAAATAAGTGAATTGAAGTCAATATTATAACATTTTAATGCAATTATAATAATAATATACGCAAAGCTAATCAAAAATTAAAAAAAAACACTCAAAACCCTAATAATATATAAATGAAAAGTAAAATTATTTTATCAAAACAGTACATCTAAATTGGTTATACAGAGAAATGTCGAATAATATTTAATTGTACTAACAGGTAGTTGAACGAATATTGCATAAATTATTTAAACAAAAAAAAACTTTATTGTCGTATGTATCCTGGATGGTATATAAATGACTTTTAGTCACGCACTCTCTTAGAATATTATACACTTTATAAAATAATAATATGTTTAACCCGACAGAAAAAGGTTTTTGAAAGTCTATATCCTTTGTGAAGAAGCTACAATCTACATATATATAATATACATAGCTTAACTATACCTTTAAGCCGCTACACACACCATACAGTATTATATAAATATTATTATAATGTCATACCTTTAACCCGAGCACTATCTATATTACAATATTAAACCGTCTAGGAATGAATGCTTATTACTTAACCCTTTAACGTATACCCGATAGCCCAAGAAATTTGTTTTTCTTAGTTTGAATTTTTTTGAATTTATTTGCTTGCAGTTATTAAGTCCTTGATAATTCGAATTTTTATTTAATGACATAAAGTTTGCCCTGATTGCAAAGGGTTAACTATATATTATTCAGGTATAAAGCCATATATTTTATAAGCTTTTCATTTTGTTTGTTTTTTTTTTAAAGAAGGCTTTAGCTTGTAAAATAAAATAGAGAAATAGTATAATGTGATGATGATGACGACTGAGGCTAAACCCTATAATATAGTATAGTGTATACAAGAATGGAAAAACATTGACATTATAATGTGGCTTTAATAAATGTGACGCTATAAATTCTACATTTATATATGTATATACAAGCCAGCCATTGTTGCATTATTTTAAAAGTGCCATATATCGTGTACAAAGGTAGTGAATTGAGTTTTGTTTTTGTGCTAGAAATAATACAATTTAATAATACATATTATTATATACAATAATAATAAAATGTATGGATGCGGAATATAGGGTTCTATAAATTAGCTTTTCAAATGCACACACAACTTATAGAAAAATAATAATTGTTACAAACTTTATATAGCTCTTAATAATAATAATATGTTCATTAAATTGACGCAATATGCCATTTCATTGATGAAACTATAAATAGTTGATAATAATGTTCATTATTAAAATTAACAATTAATATTTAATTTTAATAATACTTTTGTTTTTAGAAATGGTTAAAATATTTGCTTAACCCATTTCGCCCAGTGGTGCGAAACGCACCAGTAGCTTTGGAATTTTTTTAGAGGCATCTATACGTGATATAACCCTATATGAAAATATATCAGTTTTAACCTTTTTCTATAATCCGTATTTTTTATTTGGGTCTTCCCAGCCTTTAACCTGCATTTCAGGCCCACGAAAAATTCAGTTTTGACCATGGAGTTTATATATATCCATGGTTTGACATAAAAAAAATATTAACAATTAAAAATTAAAAAAAAGTGTTTAAGAATCTACAAATTGAAACAGATTTTCAATATAATTAGTAGGAGATGTATGTCGAAAAAAACAGTTTAAGTGGGATCCGCAAATTAGGTTCCTTGCTACGAAGGCCTTAAATGTGACTGGTGCGTTTCGCACCACTGGGCTTATCGCTTATACGATATACGAAATTCAAAGATTTTATGTTTTATTTTTATACTTGGTTGAGTCGGCATGTATTAAAAACTTTATTAGTCTTTTGCTTTGGTTGGTTGTTGTTATTATATTTATGTATAAAAAGTAAGTTCGGGAGCCTTTAGGTTATTTGGTTTTGGAAATAATTCTATAGAAACACTTGGTCAGAAACCACCCTATTATTAGGACAAAATCTTTTACCGTTCATAAATACCAAAATCAAGAACTTTATGACTTGATTGGTTAATATTAATCTTATGGTCAGCATAGAGCATTGAGTAGCGGCCGGCCAAAAGGTTGCGGATTCGAGACTCGGCAGGGTCAAAAATGTTTCACGACTGGACTATCACCTATCATTCACATGTTTTTTTTTTTAATAAAAAGCGATCGCAGTGGTTCGGAAGTCACTTAATGCCTTTGGTCACGCGAGCTCATAATTGACAAAAACAACAATGAATTGATGATTCTGAGCAGTGTTTGAAGCTGTTCCATCGTAATAAACCCGAATTTTCGCTTTGATATGTGCGACAATGGACGAAACATGTTTCCATTATTTCATCCCGGAGTCAAATCGACAATCAGCCGAGTGGACAGCACGTAATTTAACCGAATCCAAAGCGTGGAATGACTGACAAGGTTATGGCATTCAGTATTTTGGTATATTCATCGACTCTTAAAAAGGTGAAAAACTATCATCAACGTCTATTATGTAGCGTTATTGGTGCTTTTGAACGACGAAATCGCGGAAAAAGGACCCATTTGAAGAAGAAAAAAGTTTGTTGATTGATCATTGCCCCGTTTCACAAATCAATGTAAACTATGGCAAAATTGCATGAATTGGGCTTCGAATCGCTGCCGTATCCACCGTATTCTTCAGACCAGGCTCCCAGCGACTTATTCCTGTTCTCGGATAGTTTTGTTTTTCTTTTTTCATATAAATATACCTGGGTTGCATTATGAAACTAAATTATGTTTGTTTAATATTGCTTCTTTAACATGGATAACATTGACAGATTTTACTGTGTATGCTTATTTAACTGACATTGTTAGTTTCTGAGCGCAATGCTGTCAGTTTTTTTCGCTTAACAAGCTAAATTTTAGTTTCTGAAGGACGTTTCGTTTAATAAGCAATGCTTCGTAACGCATCCCGAAACGTGAATTTACGTAGGAACTGCTCTGTGCTATAGTTCAGAAAAATTCAGAACTATTTCTAAAAAAAATCTGAAATAATCCAAGCGGGAATAAAATCAAATTTGATAAAAAAAAATGTATGTTATCTTACGAACTTTTCAGCCCAACTGTTATATTATATAGATATAAAACCAATAAATCAAAAATATTCAGTTCACCATTAAGCACACAAAAATATAGTTTCAGATATCCCAGGAAAATGTTTCCTTAAAAAACTTTTTCCATTTTACCATTTTTGTTTGTGCGATTTCTTTTACTTATATAACTTTGGTATTTTATAAATCAAAAGTATTAAAGTCATTTAACATACATATAAATATATCTCTTAGGTCCAAAAGTAATATCGTTATAAACAACAAATATTTCGAAAACTTATTTACTTATCTATCAATAAGAGCCATAAGCAATTCGCATACGAAAGAAATTGGAATATTATTGTTTATTATATTGTTTACAATGTGCTGTGCATTGGCTGAGAGGCGGCAAAGTAGATATAACCCACAGCATAATAATAACCAGTAGTAGCTTTTGAAAATTTGACTTTGATTTCATTGTAGAGGCAAAATTCTGTTTAAGAAGATGGCCGACAATATTTTTAGTTCATTGTAGGGGCAAAATTCTGTTTGAGAAGATGGCCGACAATTTGGCAATAAATTTGGCGATTTGCAATGACTTTGTATAAATTAGATTTTGCTATAACCAACCTATTATATAAATACATAAATAGGAAAAGTAGAAAACTTGATTTCTTACAAATATTGAATAAATAGGTGTATCATTAAAAAGCTCTTGCACTGCAAATTAATAATTTATAGAAAAATCTTGAAACTTTCCATTTTCCGCTGAATATATCGATGAATATTTGATGATGTAAAATAATTTTTAGTATTAGGATGAAATTCAAAGTCTTTTGTTACAAGTAATTAAAAATATTATATAGGGCCGTAGCACAACAAACCACATTACCTCAAATATTATATGAAAAAATGTGTAGGTTTATTGTTTACAAAAAAAAATATTTCTCTATACATTTATTTTACACACCTTTTTACAATTGGGAATTATAGCATCTATCGTACCCACGTCTTCTCTATTTTGTCTTTATCGCATAGCGCTTATATATACTACACGCAACACACACACATGGAGCTCAACCCGATTGCCCCCATCAGAATCTATTAAATTGTATTTCCTTATATTTAATTAATAATAATTTTTCTTTACAACACACTTCGTATTGTAAAATGAAAAAATACACCAAAACTGTTATTTTGTGAGGTTAGAAATTTGAAATCGTC
>JANSTW010052612.1:0-12388 GCA_027564275.1 Diadocidia ferruginosa
ACAAAAATCCCTGCTGGTATAAAAAGCACTTTCCGGCTGGTACAATAAGTACATACACCGAAAGCAGAATAACATACTATTTTTACAAAAACTATCCCCTTAATTAAAAATTCACTTTACTTGTGCAAAGGCCTAACATTTATATCGGCGTATAACAAATTAACTCAATCTGCTTATTTTAAATTTTAAATAATCCGCGTATCGATAAAGTAGATCGGTTCATCCAACAAAAGCTCCATCCACATTCTTTTCAACAGTTCATTGATAGAAAATTTCCTGTGAACGTCAAATTTGTTTGTTTACTTTTTGCATGTTTGTTTTTACTCTTTTAGTTTTTTGTAAAATAATTAAAATAACATAAAATAATGACCACAAATATGACTACAATAAAAAATCTTCTAAGGTGAGGCATTAGAATAACAAAATTTTTAATAAATTTGCCAATTTCATTGTCGGTTTTCAGCGGCAAAGAATTGGTTGCTGAACGTGCCAAAGAATGTCCCCTATTAAATCGTGGTCTCAAGAAAACCATTCCAGACAATAGTGCCGAAGAACAGAATGCTCTTTCTGGACTGTATGGTAAGAATAGAAATATTTTATATGATTTTTTTTTAAATAATTATTTAATTTTCCGTAGATTCCCTTCATCAACTTCTTTCAGCAAGGCGGATAGAACGCGTTATTAAACGATCAAGAGCCACTTTCGATCAGGAAAACAAATTGATTATTGTGACTAGGAAGCTGGGCAAATGGAATACATTTGGATATTACAAGAATTATGTTCATTGTTTGCACTATTACGAAGCTCTGTATTTAATTGAAATAGTAAGAGTTTACAGTACAAAATTAAAGCCACTGCAACGTAATTAAGATTTTCTTTATTCTAGAATCGCTTGGAATTATATTTTAATTCGGTCATTGTGTCACTGCAACAAGCCTATTATCTTCTATTGAACAGTGATAATCAGGAATTATATTTAGTATATTCGCAATTGTCTAAGCATGGCTATATTGTACAACCGTATGATCCTGATCTGGACGTCCCAAAAATCGTTGAATTTAAATATAAAAAAGTGCTATCCCTGGAAGAGAAATGTATTTGGAGGTGTTTGTACAAGAGCATAAATCATAAACTGATCGCACCTGACGATAGCATTGATAATGAAAATGAAACCTATCGTAGAATACAAGAATCAATGTCGAGCAATGCAGAAAAAATAAAACAACAAAATTATTGCTCAAATGAAACTATACCTGACGGGTCCAATTGGAATTGTAAACCAGAAAAAAGTCTAAAAAGAAAATCGACCACACCCTCTGATGAACATATTGCAAAAAAATCAAAAAATGAATATAAACCAGAGACATGTCTCGATATTCTACTTGACGAATCCGATTTATCTGGTTTTAAAGATATTTTCAAAGAAATACAAATCATCGATTTGAAGGAATCGCCTGTGGACAACGATCAAATTGAAACTTTAAATTTAGACTTTAATTTATATTTTGCAAATTCTAATTTCAAACAATCCGCTCCGGGTCATCCAAACTATCGCATTATTGTAAGGAAAGCGGATGGTCCAGCTCAAAAATGCCTGTTACCCAGTAGACAATCAATTGTTAAATGTTTTCTAAAACAAGCGTATCGAGCGCCAATTATTGTTGTTTTTGTCAATGACACTATGTCACTAAACGGATTTGTTTATCGTTTTTCTATTTGAAATGTATTTTATTAAAATGTTTTATTTATTTGCAATAAAAAAAGACTAACGCATTTGTATGGTTTCTTTTTAAATAATATATAATTAGTCCAGTCGATAGGTAACTTTTGCTTATAATAGGTCCAGATAAAAGCTGATTTTTTGTGGTTAGGTTCAGTTTGGGCTTTTAATAAAAACTCTAAATTTGTAAACTAGGGAATCCGGCGACACCATCTTGGATTACCATTTTTTGGCAGACACTATACATTTTTTTGTAAAAATTATCGAAAAAATATTTTTAAAAAAATGTTCTAAGGTTAAGTTTTTACTCGACTCTGGTATTACATTCATATCGAACAAAAGGTGTAGCCATATCCAAATTTTGCTGGAACTTTCGGATAGCAATTTTTTAAAGATATTTTTTAAAATATTGTATTATATAACTATAGTCAGGTAGTCTTAATTACTCAACATTTGATATGGTTCTGTTGTTAATCAAAACCATGGTATCAGATAGAAAAAAAGGGTAAAATACGGTTCCTATATATGCTGCCTTGCTTTGAAGTAAAGGACACGATGATGATGAGACTGTATTAGACTTATTTTATGCTGTTCAAAGCAACTGAATTATTGTTGATTATACAAAAATAATATAAGATTTTTTGAATGTTTCCAAAGAAAAAAAAGATGAGATATTCAAGATGGCGGCTAAAATAATTCAACAATTATTATATAGTATTGCAATTTTAAACATAAATTTGAGCGATTTCGTAGAAACGCACACTTTTGGCTTGATTTTAAAAATCACTCAATATAAAGTGACAAACGGCACTCTTGATATGATATATAGGGTTAAAAAATATATTTGAAATATAAATTATATATTTAGTTCGCCTGTGCCACTCAAAGTGTGTGACATCTGGATATTTTTTAGTGTACTCACGCGGCAGTGAATATTTGTAGGCGCACTAAGAAACTAACGCCGCCTAGCTGGATGTGCATTGGTGAAGTAAGATTGAAATATAGATGACAACACTTTAGCACCATTCTGCTAGAATTAATTAACATAAACAGTTATAAGTTGCGTGCACAGCTTTGGCGGCAATATAAGCATATATACTAAAATCAAAAATCTCAAAAAGTGTGGTGTTACACAGAGTTGATATACAGAGTTAGTCTGGCCACTGATGAAGTTACGAGAACTGAAATAATTCACAATATATAAAAAAATTTATAATAAAAAATTACATAAATTATAACGTAATAATTAGTAACCCGGCAGTTACCAATGCATAGATACAATATACATTATAATTACATACAAACAATTTAATGTTAAAAAAACGTATATCTAGATTAAATAGATAAATACCAAAAAAGATCATCCTAACACAGACTAAACACATAAATTTGTAGTCTGTTATCCTGACTTCCGCTCTGGAAATATAGTCTTATAGGAGACTATAAAAGTTATACTACTCTACTACTATATAGTTCTTGAAAAGAACTATATTATTAATAAGTAAAACATTTGTTTGGGACTCATTCACAAATAAATTTCTTAAAGTCTACGGATGTCTCTCATATTTTGAGCCATTTAAAAGAATGTATTTGGGAGCCGCTTTCCTTTAACCTCTTAGATACCCTAAATGCAAACTCTACCACTTTTAATTCGCCGCTTCTAAAATGTTGTCTAATCTGTCTAATGGTGAAACACTTTTTCTATATTGACATATTTGTGTATAAGAAAAGAGGAAGCGCTCTTTTCTTTGATTTAGAGACATCAAAATCTGGCCAAATCCACCCAGCGGTGTACCAAAAAAAAAACTTATCTATACGTCTAGTATTTTGGACAGACGGACTACAGATAGACGGGCGGACAAACATACAGACTAATAACTAAAAAAACTAAAAAAAAATGTATTTTAACATTTTGACCTAATTAAAGGTTTGTTCTACTTACAAATTATAATTAATTAATATCATAAAATTATGCAAAAGATAAAAATTATATGGGAGATATTATGTTAACCTCATGGGTACCCCATGCTATAACTCAGCCAACTGAAAAAGTTACCCAAAAATTCCAACGGATACCGAAACTTCTATAGCCTTTAAGGTCGCATCCTCATAGAAAATCATCAAATCAAAATTGGCAGCACTTAAAAAAAATTTCAAAAAATTCTTAAAAATTTCTTACAAAAAAACGGATTTTTAAAATTTACAATAATTAGTTTATATTTTAATATACTTGGATTTTTTGTATGCAATTAAAATGCATATTGTATTTTACTCATGATAATTTCATAACTGCCGGGCAATAATTATTAAATTATATATTTATATAAGCTTATTATAAGAAAATCTAATTAAAATACAATTATAAAGTTTTTATGCCCGTGTTTGTTTGAATCCAGTCCAAAAATGATGTAACTCTTGCAAACCCTTGCGGAATGCCATAATCACAACCGGCTGAATGTCCAAAACTCGTTACACCTATCAATGTTCGATTGTCTGATTTTAAAACTAATGGACCACCAGAGTCTCCATTGCATACACTCTGCAATGATGTACCTTCTGCACAAATTGTTGACGATCGTACGACATACCAATGGTAAACGGTTGTACACTTGGCATTTGTTATTGTACGAAGTGGGACAAACTGAAGTTGAGCGGCCACATTTGATGCGTTTGTCTTCTCGAGTCCCCAACCACTTGCTACAACTTCACTATTAACATACGCATTTTTTGTATCGGGAAACAACACTGGCTGTATTCGATCACTAAATTGGACCTTTGATGGAAGTTTGATAAGAGCAACGTCATTTGTAGCTGACGCTTCAAAATAATTCTGATGGACAATTTTCTGTGTTGATGTCAAAATAATGCGACCAGTTTCGGAAACATTATTAAAACTTTGAGCACCCAAATGAACCTCAAATTTAGTTCCCAACACAGCACAATGAGCTGCCGTTATAACCCATTCGGCATCCAACAAACTTCCACCACACAAAGCTGACCTACCGGCAGCTGTGCTTATAATTATAAGAGCCTGATGTGGAAATTGTCCTGGCCTGGCCGATTGACCATTGACAATTCTAGAATTAACCTCTTGAATAAATGCAATTGGAGATTTTATTAAATTTCCTCTAGCCACCACCAGCACTAACGTCATCAGTATTGCGATTGTTGCTAATAATTTTGAATTCATTTTTATTTGATTTGTTCTTGATAACTAATAGGAAATAGTTCAGCCAGTGAGTCTTTTATTGTACAATGTACAATTACATATATGATTTTCAAGTGCGGGAAATTATCTTCAATTGATAAGTCAATATTATGCAAACAATGAAAACATTTTGATAATTTAATTTAAGTTTTGAACGATATAAATATAAAATAATATTATTTAAAATATCTATATATGGATGTCCATGCGTCATTATTGTTATTTTTAAACTAACATATTCGTCACTACTGTAGTTTTCTGACTATAGATTTTTCGTAATACACAAAACTTTTTGAAAAGAATTTATATATTCTTCACTGACATTATTAACTTTCCAACTAAATTGGCAATCGTCAGCAAATAAATCAAATTACACATAAGAAAGATTATTTAAAGAAGCTGAATAGGAGAGGACCAAGCATGATCCCTGGTGCACTCCCGAAATTGCTATATTATATAATGCAATAGGGTGTGTACAATGTGTCAATCCTGATCATATTTTAAAACTAAATGTATTTCTTGTTATCTCTCTAAATTTTACTTTAATTTTTGGCATTCAATGGACAGTAGGGACACATCTTGGACTCAGAAAATATAAACATGGATCAAAATAATAAAAAAAACATGAATGAAAAAAATCGGTTTTATTATATTTAGTTAGTCTCATAAATTATTCATATTTAGGTACAATAAAATTTGTAAACGTTTAATTTACTAAATATTTCTATCATTTTGAAGTATTTCGTTTTCGTTTTTTTTTTTCGTAAAGCTGCGCCATATTTTGCTTTGGCCTATTTAGCCGCATTTTCGATGAATTGTAGGTGATTTTATGTGGTTTTCGTAAGTTATCGTATACGAATCTGTGTTATACGTATTACAATAAATGATGTAGTTTAAAGGTAGATTTATAGTTCAGACAGAGAAATTGTTTCTTACAGCAAATTTCAAAATCAACCAATCAGGACGGGACAAAAGATAAACAAAATTCAATTTTGTCTGCCCATCTGAAAATACCGCGGCAGAACGTTTTATGAACGCTTTCTGATTGGTGGATTTTGAGATTTTCTTTCGGAAAAAATTTCTCTGCGTAAACTATAGAGATCTATACCTTATTGAGGCTTGAGTTTTGATGTTATCTATTTAAATATGAAAATTAGTTATCTTTTAGTTCTAATATGAAAAACTGATTATTCTTGTTTGACTGTAGATTTAACAGATACTGCCAGTAAAACGTTTGGCAAGATTGCCAAAATGGAATGCGTAAGAATTATCCATACAAATTCAGAATTCAGTGGCAAAAAAAATCTCACCAAATTTGGAATTAACCTTTTTAATTTTAATTTTTAGCTGATTCTGCAGCTACAATTCAGTTCAATAAAAGTTCATCTTATACGGATTATATCAGAACTATTGCACAGGAATCTAAAAAATAAATGTTTCTGAAAAAATTTGAAACTGAATTGGCGCAATAAAGCATATTATTAATACCATTCTGTTTATCCACGCAAGCTTTCTGATAATCCGCCTTCACGCCGACACCCTTCAAATATCTAACAGTTAGAAATCTTTAGCCAATTGTGCAGTGTTAGAACGTTGATCCACAGATATTTGTTTAATATCAGAATTATTGCGTTTGAACCTATTAAAAAAAATTGTTTTCTAATTTTTGATAAAATAAAATTAAAGCTTCGCGAATACTATAGAGCATGCGTATGGCGACGAGGCAGTTTTTTAAACATGTTAAAAAACTGCCGCACTGCCACGTCACGCTCTATAGTATGCGCGCATTAAGGTTTTAAAATACAGAACTTACCTATCGTTTTATTCACGCTAGCTTTCTGATATAACGTAATCTGGCCCACAAATTTTTGTAGGCCACTGCGAAGACTCTATATGTTTTTGAAATAGTGTTGCATCCGAGATTGCTGACACCAGTTTCCTGTTGTAAACAAAAATGTTGTATAATTTTCATCTATTTCGATTTAGAATATAACTATAGAAATTTCACCTGAAATATAGCCAATCATTTTCTTGATTGCATAACACTATTCCAACCACAAAATATTACCAAAACGTCCATTTTTATTGATCAACAACCATTTATAATGACCACTTTGCCCATCTATCACTATAATATATGATAGCTTCTAGAAACGAAAGATTTTTTTCTTTAAATTTTTTTCCCGTAATTTAAAATTAGATTATATAAGTCCCATAAATCTATCATCAATTGTGATATCTGCTGCATGGTCGGATTAGTGGTATTCGCTGTAATAAGAGTATAGGCAATTTTCTTCGCCAAACGATTAATTGGCAAACCCAAAAACGGAACAAATATTTTTATTTTTCCATATTTTCGTACAATGCTATAATGTTTTTGACCTTCGATTCGCTGGATTTTGATCGTTTTTGGGTATCTTGCTGTTTTTTTATCGGTAATCGTGTTGATCGTGAATGAAGAGCCGTTGATATTTGTCTATTTGCGTTTGGTTGGCTAGATTTTCGTTCTGTTACAACAACATCATTTCGAGACGTGTCTTGGGGAGAGGATCGTGAATGTTTTAAAGCCGTATTTGATTTGCTTTGAATAGAAACAGGCGTTGATGGTAACGAATTAGGTAGATGTTGTTGAGAAATTGGACCCATGGAATATTTTTGATAAGGAAAGCTGCGCGGTGGCCACGTTGAACACCCATCAGAATGATTACAAGAATAGCTGCATATAAATCTAAATTACGGTTTATTTTAAAAATAGATTGGAAAAATTTGTGAAATTACAAAATATTTTACTCTTCAATTCTTTTCACACATGCATCCTGATAATCATCTGTCCACCGGATACTGTTGAAAGCCGAAAGGGATTTTATAGCTTCCGGCAATTTTTCACTTTGCATTATAAAATTATAAGTTATTGGAATAATATTGCAATTGCCATCTATTGCTGCCAAAATTTCCTATATAATGAATAATTTTACTTTTTTTTACTTTTTTGCGCAAATTTTTACCGACAAATTTTTTTACGAATAAAGCTTTACGGTCAAATTTTTACAAACAAATAAGTACGATCAAAATTTTTACGACCCAAAAATGTTACGGCCAAATTAGTTTACAGTCAAATCTGTTACGATCAAATATAATAATAATAATAATAATAATTTGCCACTACACTTTTTAATAAACATCTGCGAATGAAAGATGATAACCCAGATGTGCAATTTTTTTGCCCCTACCGAGCGAGCCTCAAACCCACAACCTCTTGATTACAGAGCCGTAACGTTACCCACTGCAGCATACTGGTTATTACTGAATTATCTTTACTAATCAAGTAATAATTTCTTTATAATATATTACCTGATGGAAGTCACTATCTTGAATGCTACTCTCCAATGAAGAGGTCGTTAGCACCACTAAAAAATGATTACATTGTCCAATCTCTAATTTATCGACATCCATAGATACCTTGTAGCTTCTCATTTGTAAATAATTCTTTAAGGAATAAAATAAATTAAATTAGGTAGGTAAAGATTTGTTAGAATTTACTTTAAGCAAATCAGCAAAATAATATCCATCACCATCATCCTTTTGATAACTAATTAAAACCGTTGTCTCTACACTCTCTTTAAATGATCCAATTGATCTTAGAATTTTTTGCCGATGGATTGGATTTTTTATTTCACATTCATTATACAGTTGTTGGTCAGTTAAGTTAATTACAGATTTAATATCGATGCCAGCCATAATCATTGAATATGTGTAAGTACATAATTCTTGACCAATTGAATTTAAGAAATTATTCAAACCATCAGTGTCTTTGCAGCAATAATCTGTGATTTGTTTTAAATTTTCTAATTCTCGAATAAATCGATTTCGACACATGTCCGCGTCCATACAAATGTCTTCTCGTAAATCTTCTTCATCTAATCGTAGCAATAAATCACCATCGATAGCAAATTCTTTAATTTTTTTTTCGTATTTACTAAAACCAATTTGTTTAATCCATTTTCTAACATCTTCAACGGACCACAATGGCACTTTTTCTGGAATTAGATGTAAAGTTTTGACAGCAAATGTAGCAGCTATTTCATTTGTGCCACTTGCAACAGCTTTAAGTTGCTCAATAAGCCCGATTTCACAAAATATTGTTGTGCTGCCTCTTTCTTTGTTTAGTTCGGCCTCTATACAAAAATGAAATGAAGCTAAATTTACAGCCTTTTCACTATTTGAACTTAATACTCGAACTAAGTGTTTTAGCCAATCTTTACTGCATCCAATAGTTAATTTGGAAAATTCCGACGGATCGTGGGATGTTACAAATGGTTCAATTAAATCTAAAATTTTCAATTTCCATTCATCCACTTCGATTTCTTTGTTAGTTACTAAAACCGCCACTACCAACATTGCATAATATTTCACGATGGCATCTTTGTCATTTGCTAATTGAACTAAGTACTTGTGAATATTACGATTAATCATTGTTGTATGATTTCGATCTCCTCCAAATAATGACAAATTAGCCAAAGCCATTGCACAGTGACGCAATGTTTCCACATCCTCTTTACGACATGCGTGTAGAACAGAATGCAAACCACCCAACGAAACGACATTGAAGCAAGTCTCACTACTGTGCTTGAAAAGCTGTTCTATAATTCTGATGCCAATCCTTGTATAGTCGATTTTTGTATCTTTTGCACAATAACCCGCCAAATTTACTAACAATTGAAGGCTTGTGTTTGCAACGTAGGATCGATTTTCTTTTGTCAGACATTGTTCCAATAGTTGAGCCAATTGAAATTGAGTTTCAAAATCTAGACTCGTACATCTTTTCAACAGACAACCAATTCCACCGTCATCGTGTAACATTTTACAAAATCTGTAACCCAATTCTCTGCCATAGTTCGGTACGACCCAAGCTTTACGAATAATTCTATTTAGATCATTCAATACTTTTGGCATTTCATCCTTGTGGAGCGATTGATAATTTAGAGGAAATAATCTCGAAATCATTTCGGTTGCATTCTCGAAATTTTCAATGTTACTGTTGGCGGACAGCTCCTCTAAATGTAGAAATATATTTTGCAAGGTTATAACGTCAATTAAACTAATTTCATTTAATTTAATTTCGTGATTCTTTTGTCGTATTGGTGGCAAATTATTTATATTTCTTCCTATAATAATGATTTTAAAAAATTGTTAATTATAAAATTGTTTAAATTTTGTTTTGTTGATAAATCATTTTAATTTAAAAATACAGTTATTTTTATTTTTTTTTAAACTTGAAATTTCGAAAATTCGGAAAACGACGCATAGACTTAAATTAAGAGGCGAGTAGTTCTAAGGGTAGTGCTTTGCATCTTAATGAAAAAAAACTCTCTTCCATATTACTTTTACAAATTAAAATTAAAATTTGTATAGTTCTTTGTAATTTCACGCGTGATTTCGGATATCAAGGAATTTATTTCGGAAATCAGAAACAATTTCAGAAATCACGAGTCATTTCGTAAATATGAAAATATTTCGGAAATTCTTTTACTTATCCTTCCGAAAATCAGAAATTATTTCGGAAATTAGAAAAATCAATTAATTTAAACAACAAAAATTATTTTAAAAAAATCAGAAATCAGAAATCATTTCAGAAAAATAAAAAAATAAAAATCAATTTGAAGATTTTGGTTCAAATTTAAATTAATTAAAAAAAACAGATTTTTTTTTCCGAAATAAGAAATAATGTGGAAAATCATAAATTATTGCGGAAGTCATTTTGATCAACATTCAAAATCCTTTTAATTTCATTTAAATATTATCACTTTATACCAGGCTTGCCAGTCAATTAACGCTCAAATCAAATATTTTTTTGAGCGAATCAAATCTGATCGAGTAAAAACATGTTTTTTTGATCGAATCAAAATTTTGATTCGCTCAATGTTGATTCGATCAAATCATATTTCTTTCGATCAAATCAGATTTTGTTCATCGCTCATATCAGTTTTTTGATCGAATGAAATTCTGATAAAATCTGATATTGATCGAATGAAAATCTGATAAAATCAGATTTTGATCGAATCAACATTTTTCTGATTTTGATTCGATCAAATTTTTTCTGATTTTGATCCGATCCGATTTTGATTTGATCAGATTTTGATATTATTAATTTTTGATTCGATCAAAAAATTATTTCTTGATCGAATCAATTTTGGATTTGATTTCTGATTTGATTCAATAAAAATATAATATTTTAAGCAGATTTTAGGTGTTTTTCAAAGGAAAGATATTTCTTTTATTAAAAATCAACGATCGAAAAAAAATAAAATTATTCATACTCAATGCCTTTAATTAAATAAATTTTAAATTTAATGCATTTCTCAAAAAATCATTTTATTTTCTTCGCAAAATAACTTATAAAATTTTCTTATGATTTCACAATAATATGATGAGTGATGACTAACGATTTTTGTATGTTCAGATATTCACTTAATTTTTAAATAATATAAATTGTCCGATATATTCTCTGATAGTTTTCCGTTATATAAAATAAGCATTACCTGTCAACACTTCGGTAATCTGCGCTTGTAATTTATCCTTAAATGTGGCAAGCCAACGGGGCGATCTTAGGCCACAAGATATATCAATCCACTTTGCCATAGTTGTTTAAAAAAATAATTTAGTTAAATAATAAATAGTCGTTGATAAAGTTATTTTTAAAACAGATAACCTTTAATTAGATATATATTTTGAACTTTGCAATTTCAATCACAGCTTTTTTTATTTGTATCACGTATATAATATATAGGATCACTTTAAAAACTTTTTTTTTAAATTATTTAATAATATTAAAACATTTGTAAATTATTTTATTTTTACTAAAGTGGCTTAATTATATATTTTTGTACTACCGAAGTGAGATCGTTTATAAAACTGAAAAGAAATATAGTTATATTTTTGTAAACTTTACGCTATATTTTCTACACTACTCATCGATGAAACACAATAATAATTATTACAAATTAATTTTAATTATGCATATTTTAAGCAGTGAAGTAGGAGCAATGAATTGATATAAGCATAACTTGTTGTTTGATCTACAATCAGGTTTTAGGAAAAATCACAGTACCACTACTGCCATATTAAAAATCACCGATGATCTGTATAAAAGCATGGGCAGGAAGGAAATCAGTTTGCTCGTCTTACTGGACTTTTCCAAGGCTTTCGATTCGGTTTTTCATGACATTCTTTTACATAAATTAATAAATCTTATCCATTTTTCTAATTCCGCATCTTTATTAGTCAATAGCTATTTATCCGATAGATCCCAATGTGTTTCGATTGATAATACCGGCTCTTCCTTTCTTTCTGTTCTTGCTGGAGTTCCACAGGGATCAGTCATAGGGTCCCCTTCTTTTTTCTTTATTCATAAATGATCTACCCTCTGTTTTAAATAGCTCAGTGTGCCACCTTTTTGCCG
>JANSTW010052623.1:0-12388 GCA_027564275.1 Diadocidia ferruginosa
ATTTTCCTTATTTTTAGTGCCTTTTTAGGTACCTAAAACCATATTTTTTATTGCCTATTTTTCCGGTCTCTAGTTATCAGTTTATAATTACATAATTATATGATTTCAAAAATTGTGTTTATTCTTATTTTTTCGATTAAAATGCCGATGGTGCCCTCATTGGACAGGTGCCAATAACATGGTGACTTTGCCCTATACGTTATTAATATTTACGAATGATGTTTAGCAGGCTCTCGACCAATATTGTTTTATTATGTTTAGTAATGAAACATTCAGTTTTTGTTGATGTATACGTTTCGTTAAATTTATTAACCTCTTCGGTACAATTCTGGTTATTAAATTATTAATATTATTTCATTCTGAAGTATGTATCTATATAAATATGATTTTTAATCGGTAAATTTATTAAGTTTATATTTTATAATTCTGAAAATTCATTTTTATTAATTCAACTTATTTTTCCTTTATATAATATGGGTTTTAAAACATCAAAACAATTTTATCATATCCTTTCTATAATTGAAATATTGCTTTGCTCCTTCATCAGTGCAGCAGATATTTCATATAAGCTCTATATATAATCTTTTTTTCTATAGATATGTATTTTGATTTATACCTCTGATTTATAAATCCTGAACCTGAATTGTGATATACCCTGTATATTGTGGTTACTACTTTATAATTTACTTCTTATATAATTTTATAAAACTTATTTATATACCAGTTCTCATGCTCAATCCATATATAAATTACACATTATGCTATATGCTTGTATTCCCAATATACATATAATATGTGTATATACAAATGAAACAATAATATTATATATTTGAACAAAATACATAAAAATAATCCGGTTTAAGATTTAAATCACGTTTATTTTTTTTATAAGACGAGAGTGAAGCAATTTACTGTATTTTGTTGTATACATTATATATAGAAGAACGATGCTCCTACCTACGTTTTATACAAAGTCTCTATATTTATCATTTAAAAATACGCGTAAAGCTAGTATAGTGTAAAAACTACTTATTGTGTAAATAAATAAAAAATCAGCTGATCCTGTATACATAAGAAAAATAACATTTTGTAGTAATTAAAATATTTGACATGCGACTTAATAAATGGTTATATGGCTGACATTTTTTTATAGTTTAAAACTTTTTTAAAAAAAACTTTAAAGTTTTAAACCCAATTTGCTTTGAACTTTCAATTCCAAAAATATAAAAATTTAAAATCTTTTGATTAAAATATAAAATATCCATGAAAACATTCCTTTCGGAAACTTCGCATAGCATCCCTATTAATTAGACTACATACATATTCTCTAATATTAATCCTTATACGAATTATTTTTATTGAATATATTATTTTGTAAATGAAATATTTTGAAAACTAAAAATTGGGCTGAAGTGTACAATTCCCTCCTCCCCTTCTTGGATCCTCGCCAAACTTTTGAGGGAGGTAGGGATGTCTCCCCTGAACAACGTTTGTTCTTGGACTTTGCGGCGCTTTGACCCTTATCGGAAGAAGAGACCCTTCAACCAACCTACAAAGTTTGGGGAAGATCCAGGGCGGGGGGAATTCTACATATTTGCCAAAAATTGTTATAGGAAGGAAGCTATAAGAAGTTAAAACTAATTAAATTTAAATAATATTTTCATTTAAAAAACAGATCAGTAATTAATTGTGTACGACATAATAAAAGAAGATACAATCGAAAAATATGTAACTAATTAACAAATGGCAAACATAAATTAAAAATTAAATAAACATATTTTGTCAAAATATTAAACTGTGCCCATGTTGCTAACCGATAAATTGTAATGATTTTTTATTATTAATAGTTAGAAATTATTATATCAAAAAAATTAAAATTAACTTATAAAACTTCTGATATTATTTTCAATAGGATATAATTAAGGCTGCCTCGTATTCATCGCAGAACTAATAATATACACAATAAATACAAAATTACTTTTCAAAACTTTATAATTATTTTTTGCTGACATAATTTTATTATTTTAAAGCATTTAAAATTATGTATTTTGTAAACGTGTTCTCAATTTTTTTGTTATTCAAATATAATTAATGTAAATAAACTTGAGCTAAATTTACATTAATATAGTAAAATAATATTTAACACGTTAGACGTTTTTTTTTTTTGTAATTTGCGGTTAAAAGGAAGTCATATAATGTCTAAATAATATACTAAAACTTTGTATTAGATAAGTCTTTTAATTTTATTAGGTAGGTAGTTACTCTAGTTAAATATATTTTGAAAAGTTTTCGTATATTTTGTAATAAATTATGCAATACCAGATGTTTTTCTTTACGACATTTTATACTAAAAATATGTTTATATTAAGGAACAGTGTCTGGTAATAGGTTGATATATGCGCCAAACAAGTTTATATCGTAAAAATAAGTATATATGTATATAGGAAGGTTTTTTTCAGATCTATTAAGAGTGCTGTAAAATAATAATGCGTTTAGGTATATAGATAGTTTAATGCTTAACCACAAACCTTTTTAATTTCTAATTGATGTAGTTTTTTAACCAATTTTAGAAACATATACTTAACAATTGAGAAGTCCATATAAATGCTGATAGTTTTTATTAAAATTAATTTTCAATAAATTTTCATTATATCGACCACTATAACTATATGTATTTAAATATTTTATTTAAAACAATCTCTTATCCGATTTTATTATAATTTTACAAGTATATTACGTTATATTTAGATGTAAACACTTGACTTAAAAAAAATTAATTTCCTAAATATTAATTATGTTTTTCTTTATTTTTTTAGGTAAGTGACTACTGTTTAAAATATTTGATAAGTGGATGAAATTTGATAGTTGTAAGTATGTACTTAAGATTTTTTGTATATAGAAAGTAAATTTTGAAAAAAGATATATGGCAGAATATGGTTACAAGAAAAAAGTTTTTTTATGTTCGGAAAAACAATAACAAAAAATATATATTTAAACTTTCTTTCAGTCGTCCTGTTGAGTATCTTTTATGTTTTTAATATATTTTCGTGTAAAAATATCTCAAAAACCATATAATACCTATATAATGTGACATATTGTGCTCTCCCGAAGCTGTTGGCTTGGCAGTAAATAATGAGACCAAATGATTGTATTAACAAATGTGCAGATAACTTTATAAAGTTACAAAATTTTAGATTGACATTAGTTCTCTTTTATCCTAAAAGTAGTTCATGCTTAGAACAAAATATCCCTTAACGGGATCCCATTTAAAAATTATATGGTACATTTATATCAACAATTGTATATATGAAATATAAATAAATTTATTTATAATTTTACTTTTTTTCGACCGTTGATTTGAAATGTGGTAATATTTTAAAACAGGCTAATCGGTCTAATTCAAAGTAAAGCTATTCTCAAATAAATTAGTGGGTCGGCTTCCGCAAAGCGTACCTTTCTTTGTCCAGCCTTGAAAAACTATATGTTTTTTCTAAAAAAAAATAATCCATAAAGTAATCTCAGCACTTAAGCCGACCCACTAATTTATTTGAGAATAGCATTACTTTCAATTAGACCGATTAGCCTGTATTAAAATATTAACATAAATTTATTTATATTTTCTATAGTGCAAACAAATCAATTTATATAAACGAATATAAATGTAACCTAATTTCATTTTATAAATACAATAAACTTTGAAACACACTATGTGTACAGTAAACCATGGTATCAGATAGAAAAAGGGTAACATGGTCCCTGTGCTCCTTCGCTTTGGAGTAAAGCACACGATGATGATGATGATGTGTATAGTGAAAATGGATCATAAATTTCAGTTGCTGATAGATTAAATTAATTAACTGATATAATTTAAATACATTTTTGTACTTATATATAGGATATACCTATCGTTTGTATTAAACAAAATGTATGTTTTCACCAGACTTTATATGTTAATAAAAGATAACATGAATTAGTTTTATCAATTTATTCGTTCACAAAAAAAAAACAAAATACCGTTTTATGTATAGATTTTAAGTTGCTGCGGTTTTGTGACCGAACTGAACCGATTGAATGGAACATACAATATGTGAATGTGGTCGCAATATTATTATTAAAACCAAACCAAATGATTTTGTTTAGCTTATATGTTATTATTTGAATCTTTATATTTATAGTGGAGCAATGGAGCTATATAGAGAATGTTATAAGTTGAGTAAGAGTACCGGAACTCAAAAGAGCTGATGCTCAAACTAAGAAATTCAAAGCTTGGATCCCCCAATATTATATTAATATGAATGTTTCAAGTATATAAACATAAAGAGTTTGTAAACAATGCGCAACTCAATGCTTTCCATTTTACTGATGTTCACAAAATATATACCTATACCTACCGATCAAACATTTGTATGGTTTTGGTTTTTCTTTTCTATTTTTCTATATTATATATAGAAGGTTTTTTCTTTTTTAACAAAATATTGTGTATATATTGTTGATAGTATTGTGAGAATGAAAATGAGTTTACAAATACATTTTTGATGTTTCATTGCGGCCCGTATATATTCAATAAAATTATATATCAGCAGCAGAGCCATTGAACCAATGTTCGGATGCACGTAGGCAAAAATGTTGAAAGCAAACATTTTGTTGTTGTTACAATATTACAACGAGTGAAACGAACAACGATAAAATAATATATTTAGAAGAAGTTGTGTTTATTTTACTTTTGTGGTAATATAATTTGTTCGTCCTTACAATATTATTAACAATAATAATTCAAATTATTGTTTCTTTTTTAACAATAAAAAAAATGAATTCTACTAAAATTTTAATAAATAAATTAAAAATAAATTCGGTTCTTGAGACAAAGATTGCAGGTCGTCCACGCCTTTAAATTCCTCGTGAATGTTTTCTATATCGCCGTTAATATTACTACTACTAGACTTGCGTGTTTCATATTTACTGTATAGTATATACATTTTCAAATTAGGATTTCATCCACAGATCTTCATTTTGCTACAACTTCCGCATATATTTTTTTTTAAATTCGTCTAATTTTTTATTGTTTTTTGTTACTATATATATAGAAGACATTGTGATTGTAAGGCATCCTTATATAATATGAAAGAAAAATTCTCATTATATAATCTGATTTTCAAGTTAATTACAATTATATACTATCGAATCCGTATAATATGTCTTCAATGAATAAAACATTTTTTATTCTTAAATAATTTAATCTTTAAAGTAGTCTCTATCTCTATGAAATGCATATTGCCATTTTCATGTAATTGTTTTCGATATAAATTTGAATAATGTAGGTTAAGTAAACTTATATGTTTAAATCTATTTTAGTCGTACATATTGTTTACTGTACACGCAATTATTTATATTTTAAACAAAATATTGATTTTAAAGTAAATTTTATATAAATACACTTAAAAGCTTTTAGGTATATATACCTATAATACATTTTATTGCTATAAATCATGTATATAAAATGTTTGTTTTATTTTTGTTAAATTAATTTTCGTCTGACCTAAATGACAATTTTTATTTGTTGTCATAATATTACACACTGATAAGTGAAAGTGAGTAATAAAGTATAACATGCTTTATATAACATATTGTATATAGTAATATGTTTTAAGTACATTATTTTATAAGTCAATTAAATTTTGTATTTAATGGTAGTATAGAGTTGATATTAGATATATGATAGATGTTTTAATTACACGTTATAAATTGTCTTTAATTTATATATAGTTTAACTAACCGAATTAATTATATAAGTTGTATATACATTTTAGGTTTATGACCTACATTATATGTAAATTGTATATATGTATAATAATATGTATATACAATATTATTTATATAACTGCAAAAATTATTACAAATTATTTTTAAATTAAAGTTCCTCTAAAGACATTAATTAATATATCTTTAAGTAATGCAAACCAATAACCAATTATATGCCACAGTTCAACAAATTGTTGCGTTTATTTGATTTAAGTTTGAACAAAGAATGCATTTAACTCGCGTTAGTTAATTTTCCTAAACATTTGGTTAATAAATTATCTCGTAATGAGACCCACAAAGTATTTTTAGATAATTTAATTGCCATTGGCGCTGATGAAATCCCACTTTGTTTTATTAAAATGTTACTTCCGTGTATACTTCCAGTTCTCACTTACTTATTTAACCAGGTACTTACTATATCTGTTTTTCCTTCTGCTTGGAAAAGAGGTAATCAGTTCATAAAAAATCTTCATCGTACTCCATGAATGACTTTCGACCGATAAGTATTCTTCCGGCGTTATCCAAAGTATTATGGAAATCTTGATGAAGGAACAAATTTCTTTATATCTAAGGGACAAAAGTCCTTTATTTGAATATCATCAGTCGGGTTTTCGTCAGTCTCACAGCACATCCACTGCTCTTCTGAAAATTCTGAGCGATCTATTATCAACGTTAGCTCGACCAAATAAGTCTTTGCTATTATTGGATTTCTCAAAAGCGTTTGACTCGGTCTCTCATCATATATTGTGTGACAAATTATCTGATTTGTTTTCTTTTTCAAGCTCGGCTGTATCTCTTATTGGGAGCTATATAGGGAGCAATGTGTTCTTATCGATTATTATACATGTTCGTTCCTTCCTATCGTTTCAGTTCAGGGGTACCACAAGGATCTGTTTTGGAACCGCTACTTTTTTCCATGTTCATTAATGATCTTCCTTCGGTAATTAAAAGCGCGAAATGTCATTTATTTGCCGATGATGTCCAAATTTATGTTTCATGTAAAATCGAAGATCTTGCAGATACCATTAATGGGTTAAATATGGACTTGTCCTATATTAATAATTGGAGTAATAGTAATGGTTTATTTTTGAATGCCAATAAGACACAAGCTATGATTGTATCTAGAAATAAATCATTTCGCATTCAAAATCCTATTCTTATTAATGGCGAATCAATCCCAGTTATTAATAAAGTGAAAGATTTATGGGATTCATTCTAAATTCTTCACTAAAATGGACATGCAAGAAGGCAGCATTTTAATTTATTACCATGTGAGACTAGACTAAAGTTAGTTCGAGCTCTAAGTAAACAACCTTCGTACATATATAATATGTTTAAGTTATGAGTAAGTTATAACTCAACAAGTGGGATGAATAATTCTTTGTCTGTTCAGTATCAGAGTATCAGTAATCATTACCTACCTCAATCAAAAAAATGTATAATTTTAATAGTTTCGTTGATGCTTGCAAGCAACATTTTGCTATATTAATTTGATTATTTCGTAGTGATGAAGATGTAATTATTGTTTTCAATACTGGCACTGTTCGGCTTCTGATCGACGATATTCGGGATTTATTGGTGATGTACTAAAATGCGACTTTTTTTATATAAAGTATTTTTCTTAATTTTTCTATTCATTTTTTTCTTTCTATTTTTTTAATAATAATTAAATTTTGATTCAATATTTTTTAATATACAATTTTATAAGGTTTTCGGGCCTCATGTATATTTTTTTGAATAAATGAATTATGAATTTTTAGAAAATTTCTCTAAAACTAATATGAATTTTAAAGTTTCTTCTGTAATTAATTACAAAAAAACATAAAAATGTTGCAATTTGTCGTACATGTTGACTTCAAGCTAATTACTTTTTATATTTATTTAAAGAATTAAAATAAAATAATAATACTACACAATATGTTGCCACTACAACCCAATGATGTGCCTTGGACTAAGGCTTGCTTGTATTATTGTTTTAATCTGATTACTAGATGTTTCTAAGAAGACATTACATACTTTTGTACATGTTTTCAAATAAAGAATGTACTTTGTATAGTGTAATATGTATTGGTGTAAGTACAGCAATCTCAGCAAAAGTCGAAAAATTGAAAAATTTGCTATAAGTCGGTAGGGGTTGGAGTAAACGGATACTCAGAACGATTTTTGGTTCATCCAGGGGCCCCCTATGACCACTTAAAATTTTTGCGCACTTAATTGAATCATCCTGTATGGTACATCATCAGTCATCAATCATCATCTACAACACTAAAAGAACCCTAGACTTATATTTGATTTTGGTAACATCAAAATATTGACAACAGGCAATAATTTTCGTAAGAGACCGACATTAAAATCCATCAACATTAATATTAACGAATATTCGATTAACTTAAAATCTGTCATTGATTCATTAAATCGTACATAACTATACACTACCAATTATGGGACCAATTATTTCGAAAATGAAATATCATCGGACGACATTTTTTCTAGTGGTTTCCCCTCTCGCTTACGTTTTTTTTCTTCTTTTTAATGTTATCAACTTTCTCACCATAGACTGACGAACTCTTCAGCACAGAACAACTACGCTAACCACGCCGATTAATTTCTTTATAAAAATGATTAGGGTTGTTATAAATAGATAAGTACCACAATCTTGTGTAAGTTTATGCATAAATTTATTAAAATTTTAAATAAACATTTTAACTTCTTGTTATCATGAATTTAAATTTATGTAAAATGTATTTTTTAATATTTTAATTTTGTCTATATATTACATAGCGAAAAGGAAAAACTACAAACAAACTTATACTAAATAAATACACCAAACCTCAAATAACATTTATGCAATTAAACTTTCTATAATGCATTTTTGATTACATCATAATATTTAAAATCCTTAAAACTCTTAAGCTACAGTATAAAGTTTTCTACACTATAACTGCATATAAATCCTATAACAGTTTGCTGCTATATTAAACTACCTATATAGTATAGAGGAATTGCAAGGTGCTCAGTTAATTTAACGATTAAAATATATAAAATTTGTCGAATAACTGTAACTATATTATGTTTTATTAATGAAAACATTTAAATATCTCAATGTATATAGGAAATTAGATTTTTGGATGAATCATGTAAAATTTCGAATTGGTTTGGACACGTTACATATTCACCAGTGACGAATCCTTTTTTTTTCTTTTAGTGGAATTTCATATGCTGGAACGCATTGTGGACAGAAAACTTCTTTATTTGGGCGAGTAGTTGTTTTCTTACAATATGGCATTCGTCTGATATAAATTATCACCGATTTTCGGACCGCCATTTCGAAAGCTCAAAATCATTTGGATCGTTTTTGGGGTAAAATATTGTTTTTATCATTGAGAGACCGATGCAATAGGTCAGTAAAATGAAGCATGCACAACTAAATTAATATTGTTAGCGGGAAGTCTGAGGTTCGTATCTACTATAATCGTAAAAAAACGGCAGTTACTAATTAGGATTCTATGATGAAGTAGCCACTAAAAGCAACAACCAACTCTGAGAATATCTTAAAACTTTTTAGCCTTTTCTTCTATAAGACACTGATGTCGTCCTACATACATTATATTTATAATATATGCATAATATGAATAAATTCAATTTCTCTAACTTGCGAACTATATACGTAATATAAAGTTATATATATTTGATTTAAAAATGCATTACATGATGATTAAAATATCTATATAAATGTTATGCACAAGCTACAATACTGCACAATGATAAAAAGTAGAGCATAAGTTTACATAAAATTATATAAATAATAAAACGATGTATAAAATGTTATATTATGCATATTTATATCTATATCTAGTTACATATCTATATAGCCTTGTATGTTATTTTACATAAAGTTCTATGAATATTAAATAATAATAAATGTGTAATTTTTTATGACAATTATTTGCATTTTCTGAACATTGTACGAAAAAATTATGTTATTTGTCTTCTCCTATTATTTAATCAGATTTCTATTTAAAACTAAAAAAAAATATCAAATGTAAAACAATTGATTCTTTTTGCAAAAACTAAAAATTGTTGTCACCGTGCGTAACAACATATACCTATCTCGCAAAATATACAAATTATGAATTTATAAATTACATTTAATAATTTATAACTAAATTAATTATTAAACTAACTTTATAATTTTTTAAAAATTAAAAAAAAATATTTGCTGATGAAACATAATTTTAAAATTCAAAATGTCACCGTGCGTAACTCGAAATCTACATTAGACGTAATATTTTAGCATAATGTCATGTAGTAAAATTTATGTTCAAATAAAATATCTCAAAATGTTAAGTAAATAAATTATAATGTATCCTATTATAAAGCATTTGGCGGATCGTTGTTATCGTCATTGCAAGCTTTTTAATAATTTTATTGTTTGTACGTCACACACAATTTGCATATTACTGCGTACAAATGAGAGTGTGAAAAAGTTTTGCGATATTTTATAGAGCAAAAATTATTGCTTTATCCATCACCCATTCCAAACATATACTAAATATATCCGCATTTATTATTACCACGCATATATTTGCTCCTTTTCGCGTGCTTTGTGTATATATATGCCCCTATAACATATTGTATAATATTGTGGGTTTTAACAGCATTATTATTTCATTATGTTTATTATGACATCAAACGCAACAAATTGTGTCGCATAATTTTGATTTTTTTTATAATAAAAAACCCTTTTAAGATTTATGTGCAATATATGTCCTTTTATTTTAAAAATGAGGAAGTTTTTCATATTAATTTTTGCATAAATTAAATTTAAATATAGGAAAATTTACAATTAGTTTTTCTTATCTATATTAAAATGAAAATTGGGAACGAATCCTCCTCCTCGTCTTAATAGAATTACAAACAGCTAATCCTAAAGCTACAATTAGCATATAAACTGCCGTTTTGAGAAACAATTGTCAGTCTTTATAACCTTATATAGAAGCTCTTTCATCTCTTTGTCGGCGAATTGATCATGTTCAGTAAATACAACTACTTCTCCAATATTTATCTTGATCCGCCCAAAGCTGAAGATTCTAAGATTCTCGATGTGTTCCGGCTTTTCGACTTTAGAACAGCTGCGAAATGAGTGGGATACCCAATCTGGCTGCATGAACTCCGATAGCCCAGTGAGCTATGTGTCAAGTGCTCAGAATCCCTGATTCTGACGCCACTTTTAATAAGTATGTCTGGTGAATGAAGGTGTACAGTTACATTAAATGCTTCCGAGGGCGTTGATCTCAAATTCTCTCAAAATCTCTCACCTATATTTAGATACAGTGTGTGTCTCATTTGACATTTATTTTGTTGTCGGTATAGTATAGAATTATAATTCATCATCATCATTGTGTCTTTAGTCCAACGTGAGGAAGCATAGGGACAATTTTATCCTTTTTTCTATCTGATACCATGGTATATCAAAGGTGGAGTGTGGTTGGTTTTACACTATACATGAGTAACCCTATCTGTTGGTATCATATAGGCGGACAAACGGCTTTAAGTGACTTTCGAACCACTGTGATCGTTTTTTTCGAATAAAAGGTGATAGCCCAGTTGTGATAATTTTTTGGCCCTACCAAGCCTCGAACCCACAACACCTTGAACACAAAGCCGTAACGATAACCACTGCTCCATGCTGCCTATGCGTTCAGAATTATAATTATAATTAACTTCATAAAATCAAATTGTTTTTTCGACAAATCATTTTTTTACCTTTGCTATTTGTGTCATATGTGGGCTTTATACTAGTTTCGAATAATATTTACTCGCATATATTGAACAAAAATCAATACTATATTTTTATGATTATAATATAACAATTGCGGCTGTAATCTTATCAATGTTTGGTTTTTTTAACAAAAGTAGGTAATATTTGCTTTTTCGTATTATATTTTGCATATGAATAATTTCTATTTATATTGTCATATTAGACGAATATTTTGCTAGATTAAAACTTTTTTTTTTGTATAGATTCGAAATTTAAATTTTTACTTTTCTCAAATCTTAGACAGTAGACCGATTTATTGTAACTTTCCGCGAAAAAAAGATTAAAAAGACATGGCTGCTTTTCAGGCGAAACTAATATTATATTAAAATATTATAACGTTGAAACGTCTTCATACACATTTCAAATTTTCAAAAATATCATCATTATAACTATTCTCGACTGTCTTTTCTTATATTTTGTTTTCATTCTAAGGTTTTATAATATTTGACTAAATTTCCCCGGATCCCCTGTATTCTGAAGGGTGCATGCCGTGGCACCGAAATACCCTGGCATCGAAAGTCCTGCCATCGAAAGTCGTAGCACCGAAAAGCCCTAACATCGAAAATGTTATTTTATTAAAAAGCAACCCTGGTTTTTATTTCTTAGAAGGAAAATATTTAGTCCATCATCATCATCATCGTGTCCTTTACTCCAAAGCGAGGGAGCATAGGGACCATTTTTACCCTTTTTGTATCTGATACCATGGTTTTCATTGACGACTATAACTCTGACTATATCAAAGGTGGAGTGTTGTCAGCAACTCGCACT